>JAOPJL010000026.1:19368759-19385059 GCA_027123545.1 Trisopterus esmarkii | reverse complement strand
GTGTGTGTGTGTGTGTGTGTGTGTGTGTGTGTGTGTGTGTGTGTGTGTGTGTGTGTGTGTGTGTGTGTGTGCGCTGTTTACCAAGGTAGATATTTATCTGAAGTTACATGTATGATGGAGAGCCGGTCGAGGTTCGACCTCATGGTCGAGGTTGCGTCAAACAAAGGGGATGAGAATAATGGGGATTGAACCTGGAAACCGTAGCCTGGGAATGAAATGCACTGGCCGCTAGACCAGACATGCTAGACCAGTCAATGTATAGCCCCAGGGCCAGAACCGGCTACAGTCCATCTCACTCATGCAAACAGTGTTTCACACACATTTGTACACTTGGTGGTATGTTTTTTTTTTTTTTGCGTGAGAGAAGTCTGCTATAGTTTCCATTGTGCACATAACGGAAGTCAGTTTAATCTGTATTATATACAGGTTGTCCGTGACAACCACACCAGAGTTCCACTGGCCATGCGGTTTTCTTACCTGCTTTTTGCTGTTGTATAGCAGCATCCACTTCTTAACAGAGATTCCAACGTATCAATTGGGGACGTATTGTGAGGCATTTCTAGTTGATTTGTTTTATTCGACTGTTGTTTAGGGCAGGATCATTTGTAAGTAGCCCATTGTGTAGAAATAAGGAGGCGTGTGGCTGTTCAACTGTCCAACCATGTCCCATGGGTGGCCATTGGCTTTTTATTTAATCCACGGCACTGGAAAATATATAAATAACCAATTCAATTACTGTAGTTGAGTTGCACCATCTGACTCCGGGCTTGACCTTCTCCAACTCCCAGAACGCTGCCGAAGGACTGCCAGATGCTGCTCTTCTCGGCCACCTTCGAGGAGTCGGTGTGGAACTTCGCCAAGCGCATCGTCCCGGACCCCAACATCATCAAGCTGAAGCGCGAGGAGGAGACTCTGGACACCATCAAGCAGTACTACGTGCAGTGCACCAGCAAGGAGGAGAAGTTCCAGGCGCTCTGCAACATCTACGGAGCCATCACCATCGCCCAGGCCATGGTCTTCTGCCACGTGAGTCCGCGTAGTCGTCGCGCTGTCGCTGTCTGCTTCGTTTGCTTCTGTCTGTCCTGCTATGGCGTGCTTAGGGTCCATTTTCTACGCCTACGCATTGTGGTTCATTCACCGTCCAGCATTGTTTTCCCCAATACACTAAAAATAATAAGGGTTGAAGTTATGACTTCTTACTATTTGTTATGTAGCCAAAGTACGGCCCTATTTTTGCACAGCGACTGCTCCTCAGTGTTTTCTGTGGGCTGTGAGACGGGCCTGCTCTGTTTAGGCTAACGCAGCGTTTGGCCTTACTCTGTCACGTAGACGAGGAAGACTGCGGGCTGGTTGGCCGGGGAGCTGTCCCGGGAGGGCCACCAGGTGGCGCTGCTCAGTGGGGAGATGCAGGTGGAGCAGCGGGCCGCGGTCATCGACCGCTTCAGGGACGGCAAGGAGAAGGTGCTAGTCACCACCAATGTGTGCGCACGAGGTGAGGAGGAGGAGCCGATGTCCACCTGCTTTATCCACCAGAAGAGCTTTTTGTGATTGTTGCTTGTGTTTATCCCTGCCTGTTTATGTATACTTGTGCGTGAATGTTTAACTTGACCAATGAGGAGTAAGCGCGTTCTAATTTAGTTCAAGAAATGTATTGCGATTTTATTTTTGAAAATTTCAAATTGCAAACAGGGATGAACAAAAACTTTTTCCAGGCAGAGCACCCATTAGGGCGTGGCCACATGAGCCCAATCTGGTATTGATTTTCCCCCAAATAGTCGCTGCTCTATTGTGACACTGCTGTATGAATGACTATTTGTGTGTCCACAAATCATATCACAATGATATTTTTGATAAATAATATCAGTATTGGGATATAATGCCCAAGTTGGTAAAGGCAAATAATAGGCTAGAACAGCCTGGTAGGTTTACACAAGTGCATGCATCACTTAACATAACTCTAATGTTGTTTTTAAAAAATGATGCCATGTTACGATACTGAGAATCTTAAGATGATATTTCGTTTTGTATCACAATGTTGATATTTTGACCAGCCCCTTTTCAGTCAATAGTGAGTATAAAAGAAACCAAGCTGCCCTTGTTATTCGCAAATGAATATTGAGCATGATTCCAATACAAAAAAGTATTGCACGCTCGGATTGAATTATTTAAACAAACAAACAAGTTGGAGAGTAAGTGAGAGTTGGGAACAGTCGTGGTTACTGTAAATGTATCCCCTGTCTTCTCCCACGCAGGTATTGATGTGGAGCAGGTTTCCGTGGTGATAAACTTTGACCTGCCGGTGGACAGGGAAGGGAACCCCGACAACGAGACGTACCTGCACAGGATTGGCCGCACAGGCCGGTTTGGCAAACGGGGATTGGCCATCAACATGGTGGACAGCAAGTTCGCCATGAACGTCCTCACCAGGATTCAGGAGCATTTTAGTAAGGCTAAGATGTGTTTAATACAATCGCTGTATAATAACAATCGGAATTTTAGGTCTTCAAATGTCTTAAATACGATTTGTGACGGGTCTTAAAAATGTATTGGATTATGGAACCAATAACCACGAATGCAGACTTCAGCCCGGTTAGAATTGACTGGAGCACACCCAGCTACTGTGTGGCGGGGACTAGTGGCATCTCCTCTTGTCCTATAATAGCTACTTGTTTCTGTTAATGTTAATTTAATCTAATTAATTAATTATTTGTGTCACGAGCTGGATTCAATCACGCCTTCCGATACAGAGTATAATGTGGCCGTACACCTTTCTTCACGGCGTTCGGGTAATGATAATACATTACTATTGTGGGACCATTTTGTCTGGGGCTGGTTTAGGACATCTGGTTACCTGTTTTCACAAAGTTTGAGACTTTCTGACAGTCCAGACAAACAGCGGCCGACTAACAATAACTAATAAAATGAGATACATTTGTTAATTACTACAAGATTGGACTGAATTGAGCTCCATGTAATTAACTAAAAAAATGTCAGACAGTTCCTACACAAGAGACCTAAAGTGCTGTGACTGAGAAATCTAGGTTGGCAATTAAGGGGATACGACATGCAGATGTGATGTGCACAGTGGGTGAAGTCTTATCCTTTTAGTTTTGAATGGTTTTATTTGACATGCATTCATTCCCAATGTCTCCTTTTATTTTACAGATAAGAAAATAGAAAAGCTGGACACTGACGATCTGGATGAAATTGAGAAGATCTCCAGCTAAGGTCTCTCCGCAGGGTGTGAACAACATGACTCTGAAGGCCTCCTCCCTCTCTTGAGGACTGTACCGCTCCTGCAGTGTTTTATGCTTTTACTTTGTATTTTATTTTAGTCGTCAAGAGGTAACAAAGCCACAAACACAGCATTAGGTTTACACGTGGAACTGTTTTTATCTCGGGCGGGCGTTGTTTTATGTCTGTGGAACGACACGCCCCCGTTTCACTCTTTGTACTTAATTCAATAAAGTCTGTAAGCTTTTGCACCAGTCGCATTGTGAGGCCGCAAAGGCCGACCTAGTGGGCTCTGGTTTACTGTGCACAGGACACACTGCGAACCCTTTCGTGTGCTTGCTACAGTGAGACATGTTGTTTGTTGTACTGAGATTGTATTGTTTTATAATGGCTTGATTCTGCAGCAGCCAAAACTGGAGTAGAGCTCTTCTAGTGGTGCCAATGTTATTAGTCAGTGAAAATCAGGAACCTATTACTTCTGAATGTAATCCATATCATGTTAAGACTTTGAATTGGCAAGATGTAAGTGGCAGTTCATTCTTTGCGCTGATGCAACTTCAAAATCTCTAAAGTACAAAGGGTGAATAAAGGGTATGCTGTACCCACGGCGAGTTTGACTACCTGCCATCCACACTAGGTAAACTTAAGTGGTGGTGTGGTTTAGGGTCTATGCAAATTATAATCTTCATATCACTCCATATACAGTGCATTACATTGTAAACAAAGACCTCAGTTTTAGCTTCAGGGTTGGCATCAAAATGTCAGGCATTGTTGGTTTTTCAAAGGTGTGCGTAAAGGTACCTCAGTGACCAGCGCTGCATTTGTCTCCCTGTCTCATGTGCGCAATATCTTAACTTTCAGTTGGGCCAGGGGGTGTTGGGAGTTATCTCTTTTTAATCAGGGTCAATAGTGGAACTGGTGATCAATCTGTATCCTTTACGCTCACTGTGCTCCACGCATCCACTCATTCTTAAGGATTGTACGGTGGACAAAATAGACCTAATGCCTTCAAGTGCATTTTAAATGTACAATTTTGTAGTTGCCATTCGAAGACATTGGGCTTGAATTCTTATCATATATATTGAAATACAGGTAATCTAGGATGTGTGAATTATGTGTTAATACAAATGTGTATTTGGCTTGAGTATCACAGGCCCTACAGGCTGTACATGTTTGCATGGAGAAAAAAACTTGTACTTGTGTACAAAAAAAAAAGATGAGGTCAAAGAAATGGTGTTTTAACTGTTTGACGCTTCCAAGAAGTGAGACGACATTCCTTTCGAAGTAGAATTAAAAAAAAAAAAATTCATCACTTCCTGGTCAAAGTGAGAGGAACACATGTGATTTGATTGGTGATCCAAAAGAGTGATGTGCTTTAATAATAGTGAAAATTAATTACCCTACAAAACCTCATCTTTAACAGTGGCACCAAGGAGCACATATGCTAGTCTGATCTGTTATCGGTCTGCTTGACAACTTGTTTAAAATGTGTAAATATATTCCTTGAGCAGATATAAATTGTAGGCAAATATTCATAGAAAATAAACTTGTCTAAAGCCTTTGTTCTCAACCAAGTGTTTCATTTGACACTTGGATGTATACTTTACTTCATTGGAAGTGTTGTCAATTCAAATTGATCTGTAATGTTATACAATTGTGTGATAGTGATACCATGACAAATGTTTAACAAAACCAAAAACGACATGTCCTGAGAGATTTATTCATACGTCAGACTCATGTCCACTTCATATGGGTGTTTGGCATCCTGTAGTAACAGCTGCAACTACTTAGCCTTGTGAGGACATCCAGATATTCATGTTTGAAAGAACTCGCAAGATCAGGATTCTCTCACTCTCAAGCATCTACAGCCATGTAGTTCTGAACAATGTTACAATTAAAATACAAATGTTCGGTACCAAGACTGTCCTGCAATCATTTTGGTGAACCATAGTATATATAATAATATTGATCTGATGTGTCAAGAAACTTCACATTGTACTGTATTTACTTGATGCCAATGAGGAATTTATGCACCAAGGGATACACAGAACTACTTCTGATACATGTAACGATATTGTAAACGTAACAAGGAGCAATATCTTAAATGACAGTAAAACAAAGTTATCAAACTCATTGTAAATGTTTACAAAGGAACAACGGCAGTGGAATTATTACTTTTAGTCTTCTGGCTTGACACTAGGAGAGAGACCTCTTTCCTCTCCCTCTTCTGGAAACTGCAGGTCTGTGGAGGCCAAAATATTACAACTTAATATAGACATAACTGGTGTCTCTCGGCATAGGCAACTAAACACTACAAAGGAAATCACTATGACACGATAATGGTTGAATACACATGACCAATAGACCCTCTTTCTACAGCAACAATATCGGAATGTGTCAAGCTCTGTTAGGCCAAGCAGGGAATTCTAAATTACCACTAAATTATTTCAGATTGGTCTAATCCAAATTAATTACACATAAGCTCTATCCGTGTAGGTTATTATGGATGTGATAAACTTGGAATACCCAAATGTGTGGATAATAATAATTCCTGTGAATAAATCAATTGAACATAAGTGGAATCACTCATTTGTTTTTGTTGTCATCTCACCTGATTGGTTGTAGTCCACCCTGGTGAGGAAGAGGCCGCAGGCCGGAGCCACGGTGCCCTGGGGGTAGGCCCGAGTGTCCCGGGCCTCCAGCAGGTCTCTCAGCTGGGCGACTGAGAGCTGTCCCTGGCCCACCGCCACCAGGGCTCCCGTCAGCCTCCGTACCTGCAACACAAGGCCAGCCCGCTGTGTGGAAATACTGTTGTGTGTAACCCTTACAGTATATACATATAGACACAAATCTACTCCAAAATGATTTATTCATGCAGATGATAGTAGTAGTAGATATCTTAAGACATCAGCTGGTGGCGCCCTTTCCTCACCGTGTTGAGGCGATACCAAGCCATGTATCATATTGTCAAGCGTTTTATATATATATATATATATCTAAGGATATAAAAACCAACACCAACCTGCTTATAGAGGAAGGATTTGCTTTTAAAGGTCAGCTCCCAGAACTGCATATCTCTACAAAATATAGAGCAAACAAATGTCAAACAAAGTGTTGTCAACTATCAGGCCAGAGCTCAATTGGCTAAACAGATTCAGAGAGAAATTGTGCTGTTGAGCTAAGCGAGTGAAAAGACTTGGAGCAACAGCTACTAGAAACAAAATAGAAAAGGTTTGATGGCATTGATGGATTCAGCATCAAGGACTGAATGCAATGAACCAGAGAATGTGTCAGAACTGTGTCAGGGATGCCATTGAAACATGTTAAAAATATATATTTTGAAAAGTAAGATCGCGAAATACAATTTGAATGGTTATTTCTTCGGAATTGCAGAATACATTGAACAATTTGCTTATGTTAAAATACAATGTAAATATAGGAAATGAACCTCTTAAGCATAGCCCCGTTCAAACCACTGCAGGCGCTCAGCCCAGACCGCCTCTACTCAGGTGTCACAACTCAGGTGAACGTTTTAACAGTGCAGTCACCACAATCATAGCTGTAGTTCTCCATTACAGGTCCGCTGACCCTGGCTGCTCCCACGCTCCCACATATAAGACAAGACACACACGCGCACACACACACGCACACACACACACACACACACACACACACACACACACCTGTGTGTGCTTCAACCTCTTAGCGCTCAATAATTCAGCAGCTGGCGTCACGTTGCTTCATCCCCGTTACTCAGAACAGTGACCTTTATGAAAAATAAACACAGCAAGAGGTCCCCGGCACGTTTGATAGGAAGACAACCCGGTCAACGCTAAATTTAGCTCCTAGCTCCTTGTGGGTTCTGCGCAGAGGGAGACAAGAGAGGGAACACCAGGAATACAGTAACCTGGTCACAGAATGCAGACATTCGAGCGCAGAATACCTACAAAGGTATTGAGGCATTTTGGTCAACAGACTTCATCCCAGAGCATGTTACACATTTTAAGCGCCGATGCAAATGACTTCTCGACATGCGTATAAATGTTAGGGGCCGAGGGGGGGAGGGGACCCCGTGACATTTATCTCACACACCATGTACCCGTGTCCATATTGTGCACCATATTGGCTGGCTGAATAATTAATGGCCATGAAAGTGGTATTTGGCACGGGGAGTCACCCCTCGTGGCCATGATGCTATCTTTCCAAACTCCACGTCCTCCTCTCTTGATCCAAACGGTCTTCCATCCAATCGCCACAATGCCTCCTACTCAGTCCCTCCTGGACAAGGAAACATACATCGAGGTATGCGGCTGTGTTACAATGTCAGCTAGCACGTAGCTTGAAACTATAATGATTTCCATCATGCTATCAATAAAATGTTCTCCTGTAAGTGATATAATCTACAAATAAAAATGCTGGCCAGCCCGCAACTCAGTCTTTGTTTACAACACTATCTCCCCTCCCAAAACCCCTCCCACTCATGCCACCTAGCCAGCCGAGCCTCATAGTTTGCGTCGCACAGTTGCACAGCCGGTGAGAGCGGACAGAACAATGTTATTTTGTTGTTTTTATTATTCTGAGAGTCTCCCACCTCCTGACTGGGAGTGGCCCACTCTTACACATTGCCACTTTGAGATTCATTCCCAAACATTCTGACCTTGAATTGGTCAACTGGGAAGTTGAGAAACACCTTCCACACGTACCGTTAGCCTACCTGTGGAAATGTGCCTGCACAAATGCGTTCCCGGGCGCTATGTGGGCGAGGTCCAGGGTCTTGACCGGGCTTTTGAAGGGCATGTCGGAGTTCACAGCCCTGAAGCTGCTGAAGTCGTGCGTCCCCACCAGCAGGGCGGCGGCCTCGTTCATGGCCTTCACGTTCAACTCCCTGACAGAAAAAGAACCATGGGTCGTGTTATCATGTCAACTTCTGGATATGAACTATTAACTATGTATGAAAAGGGCTAACAAGGGGAGAGTTAACGTGACTCTGCTCATTATGTCCTGTCATGTTCAGCAGCTTATGTTTCTTCAATAGCCACCCCTTCATATTCCTATTCTAGGGCCTATTCCTATTCTAGGGCCTATTCCTATTCTAGGGCCTATTACTATTCTAGGGCCTATTACTATTCTAGGGCCTATTCCTATTCTAGGGCCTATTCCTATTCTAGGGCCTATTACTATTCTAGGGCCTATTCTTTCTTTAAGGTTAGTGACCAGACAGAGCGAACAGGAGGGAGACCCACGGGGAGGAACAACAGGCTCTCTACAGTAGCCTGCAGCTCTCACAGCTTTGATAGCAAAGGCCTGAAAAGGTGATAGACTTGTACCTGCTGATAGACATAGATCTGTTGATAGACATAGCGCAGGGTCTGATGTGTTCTTTCGAAAGCTGTTTTAATTTACACCTCAAAGAAGCCAGACACGCTGTAATTAAACCCTTTACCTGAAATAGTTCCACTACAGTGTTTTATACCATATATGATGGGCTCAAGTATAAAAAAATTAAAATCGATAAATCTCTTGTATTAACTTTTGCATTCAATAAGACAAAGTTAAGTTCAACTACATTTTTGTGGCTCAGAGAGGGTGGAATACCGAAGAGGATTTAAAAAGAGAACGTGGGTTGCAAATCCAATGATGAAAACGAGTGAAATGGACGTTTTCAAGTACGGTGGAATAAAATAATAAAAATCATCCAGATTGGAAAAACAAACAATGGCAGTTAAATGGAAAAAAGGGGAGCAGCGAAGCAAGAGCATAAACTATAAAAACGGGTGGGTGTTGTTCTGCATACGCCTGCAGCTTATCTTGCCCTAGTTTCTCCTTCAAAAAAAGTGAGACAGGCAGAAGAACAAAAAGCCCTACGTCACTCGTTCTGGTCGCCTGCTCCTGTGCCTAAACATGAAGCGTGATGAAGCACTGTGCACGAGCCCCTCCACCAGTCAGCACTCCACGTGGGTCCAGTTGCGCTCTGTGTGGACCGTCATGTGGCAGCGCTCGCATGGCACTTGTACATCTTTGGTGTGTGTAATGCGTCATTGTTCCAGTCTGGTGAGCCTGCAACACATAGCATTGTGTGTGCACGTGTGTGCGCGCACCACATAGCATTGTGTGTGCGCACCACACAGCATTGTGTGTGCATTGTGTGTGCGCACCACATAGCATTGTGTGTGTGCACCACAAAGTGCACACACATACATTGTGTGTGCATGTGTGTGTAAGGCCACAGAATCAAATCATTTCCCAAGTGCCCCCTGTGGAGTTTGCATTGAGAAGCTGCAGCATAACAAATCAGTTGGTCCTGTGCTATCAGCCGATAGTGTCAAAGGACTCAAGACTGCAGAATGGTCGCATTTGCAAAAGTTTATTTTGTGGATGTGAGGTAATTCTTTCCTCGGTCATATCTGCGCCAGTAAAAAGAGAATAATAAGGTTCATCCCACACAATGTGGCCTAATAGTGGCGATACTCCATCTAGAAACATTTTAAACAGGGCTGTCGCCACAAGGTCATTTCATTTCTGAAACGTTCAAATTGGATAAAACACAAGTGTTACTGGAATAACATCATCAAAATGCTAAACTATAATATCAGGTCACGCGGGTGCTGTGTGGAGGAAGTGTCCGTCTTCTGATCCGCTCTTGTGCAGCGTAGTTTGTATATTGTGCAAATTTTCAATTAAATTATTCATTGATCATAATTAAAACATAATACTCAATAAGCAGCCTGTTATTATTAGCTAACTTGTTCAACCTATTTGTGCCAGTGGGTGATGACCATTAAGCCAGTATTGATCGTGCCAAAAGCTTAGAAAGGTATTTGTATAGAACACAGGGCATAATTACAGCAGAGTGTAATCGCCGTGCGGCAAAATCGTCACAGACCATTTTGGTCACACACCCTTGTACATACTGCAGGCTGCACAAACATTCTTCTAAAAAGTATGCATTCAGGCCGTGGCCTATATTCGTGTGATTACGGTAAATGTGTGGATGAGGGGATGACGTGATGATGAGGGGGGTGACTCACGTATTGCGGAGACCCCAGCACAGGCTGTGGTCGGTCAGGGGGAGCTGAGAGTGGTGGGGGGAGCCCAGGGCTATCCGGTACACATAGGTCCGAGACTGGGCGCGGTAACGGGCGTGGAAGTCAGCAGGCACTCGCTGGGCATGGGTGACCCTGAGGGTCAGGGGACTGATTTATTAGCATTTAGGAATTAAATGGTTTACACAGCAGACTGAGTTATTAGCATTTAGGAAATAAATGGTTAACACAGAAAACTGAGTTATTAGCATTTAGATATTAAATGGTTACCACAGCAGACTGAGTTATTAGCATTTAGGAATTAAATGGTTAACGCAGCAGCCTGAGTTATTAGTATGTAGGAACTGGAACATTCCTAGGATCTGTTGTAGATAATGATTACTTTTTAGAATATGCATAATAATAATTTCTCTTAATAAATTATTAGGCAATACAAAATAGCCCATCCATCTTCCCAGATATTGCTCCGTCCCTAAATTGTCACGCTATTACTGTGTAAATGCCAGCATGAAAACCAATGCGCGGTTGATTGTCCTAAATGTCAACATTGCAGCCCCACACAGATCCATTGTCAGAATGCAGAAATAGCTTGGAGGGCCGCTGCCAACTGGGAACATCATCTAGCAGCTTATGTTATGACGGTTAGCATCACAAAGGAAACCAACCCTTTCCAGTGGCGCTGGACCAAATATGGGCCACTTCCGCCACAGTCCCACGTGTGGAGGCAGCCTGCACCATTCAGAAACTAAGTTACGCAACAACTGTGATTCAGCCAGAGGGGACATCTATTCAAATTCAAATTCCTCAAGTGAATTTCAACATTTATCGACCATTATTACTGTTAAATATATATAATCATAATGAATAATAAATATTATTAATTATATTATATAAGATAATACATATATATTTTAGTTTTTATATGAACCTTATCTTTTGATGTCCGGCTGTTACTTTATTGTCTCATTAGGTTGTCTGCTGGTGGTGGAGGAGGAAGAAGGGTGCTGTATGTATATGTCTCTATAAATCCATGAGTAGGCCTGTGATGAAATGTTATCTTTTTTTAAATGACCACCTTCTGTAAACCGAGGGATGACGGAAAGGAAGATGACGCCTATGGTAGTGGATGACTTATTCCTTAAGGTAAACACTGGTCACTTGCATACAGAACATCAACAACGTTCCTACAGCTTTCTCCCTCGTGTAAGTCCCATTCAGGGTTCAGGTAATCTGCGGTGTGTTCGTCAGACTGCCTAATGCTGCCCATCTATTTGGCTTCTACATTCTCCATGTGAGGCTACAGATCTCACACTCACCATCTCTCCATCTACTCATAAAATCTATTCCTTCCTCCACTCATTATTTACTTCACAGACAGCACGCTAAATAGAAAGACGATACCTACTGTAAATCGTTTCTGTTTTTTATGTTGACATTAAGTCGACTGTATGGGCGATTTAAATAACATATGGCTTTTTAATGGCCTCTGAACTGTTAGCACTTATAAAGAATTGATACTATGCTTCCTAATGTGCGGTTGCTAATGTGATCACTGAGAACCATGTTTCACAGACTTGTATTCATCTGAATATAAACCAGATATGCAAAATTTTGGATTGACATTTCGAGAGGAATGATTAATGTGCGTTATTTATTTGGCACACAGGTTTAAACAAGGGTTTTGACGGGTCCCAGGTTATCAACGCTGCCTAAACCGCAGCCGTCTCACTCCCGCGGTGCTCCTCTCATGTGTAGTGCATGAGGAAAGGGAAGAAGGACGTGAGGGATGAGGGGTCAGGATAGGAAGCCTCTGCTGGCACTCACCTGATCTCCTCCGGCAGCAGGTGGAAGTTGAGGGCTTCGAGCAGCACATCGTCAGTAAACGGCGGTTTATCACCGCTGCGCTGGAGGTCCAGGTGGGCGGAGTTAGAGAGGGCGTGGACGCCGCTGTCAGTTCTGCTCGAGACGGACAGAGACACTGGGTTTACTGGTTTCAACCGCCTCACCGCATCCTGCCCGGACCAGCCAATAGCGTGAAGGGAGGAAGAGGGAGAAGATGTTCAATTAGGGACTACATGAAGCACTGTAAAAAGATAAGACGGTACCTTATTTATCCTAGATGAGACGTTATTGAGGAAAGAAACACGAAACATCTACAACAAATTATGGACTGTGAATGCAGCCACTTTGACAGCAACCATATGTGATAGGGAAATAATACCTTTGTACATTCTCATGTGTAACAACACCTTTATTACAATTACAATAGAAATGCAAATGTATTTTCTCCATTACAAGTTTTAGTGAGATAAAAATGATAAGCGTCCACAAATGGGCAACTTTAGCCTCCGGCCAAGTAACCTCACCTCTATATAGTTCTGAACCCCTTTCTTTTGCGGCTGATGTGGGGGAGACCTCACTACACCACTGTTGGGAGAGGGCGAGTTAGGCATTATAATTGTATTCTGACTCATAAGCATGCTATTTACTGAAAGTACACAATAAGTTTACCTATATTTCGTTCCAATGTATTGGAAAAATATCAGATACCGTGCGCTGTTGTGCATGGCGTCCCTATTTCCTGAACCATAAAACCGGTTTTGGCATGTTTCCTAAAAGAAGCTTTGCGTTTATAACTTGGGTAACATATAAAATAGCTTTGATCATGAAAACAGAATGAGATGCGACCAATGGGGATTGTTATTGCAGTGATCTTGGCTTCACGTGTTTGGATCCTCTCCGACAGAACACGCGGTGGATTATTGCAGAGATGATGCGCGCAGAATGAAAACTAATTGCACTGATCGGCGATGTGTACGTCCGTAATCACTGAGCGTGACCTTGGTGTGTCCGCATCAAGGCTTAAGCGTCAAGTCACCATAGACGTCTATGGTCACCGCTGTTTTATTTGACAATACGGAGAGTTGCAGCGCTGCCATCCGATCTGGCTAACATATGCCTGCATAAAAGTATTTTGCACAGGCAGTTGTCTAGTCCACGATCACTATCCTGATAAATTGATTGGAATTGCACGATCACCCAACATCTTGTAATACAAAGTCGTATCTGACTTTACAGCAAAGATTTTTTTTTTAAAATTAGGAGGACAGGTCTCTCAATGATTTCGTCACGATGATTCACAGAGGGTTGTGTCCGTCCGTAAACAAGCAAATGAAAATGATTTTTTGGCATAGTTAACCACATACAATATACTTTACGTGGAAACATGTTTTTGGTTTCTCTGATCAATTCAATGCGCATTTTCATATATACCGACATATTATGCACAGAACGATATCCATTCGGAACAAAATACATATCATAAATCTATTTTTTTATTTAACAAAAATCTATATTAAACATGTTGGTTGAGATCAGGTGGTCGCCAGACAGCATATTTGAAGGTCCCGTGATTCCTTTCGCTCCGACTGGGTCGTTGTCACGGTAGTTGTCATGGTAGCTGTAGACTGAAGTGTAGCGTTATCCCGGCCCACTACAACGCAATGTCCGGTCTCTTACTTTCTTTGGCTATGTACGCCAATTAACAGCACCCAGGGCGATACATCTAATAGAAAAACAAGGAAAAAACAAAACAGAGATAAAAAGAATATGTATAGAGTTTTTGACGAAAAAAGTGACAAAGCAATAGGCAAAACATGGAACGGTAACGGATATCCTTCCAACCAGAAGTCCCGCCCTGTCTTGCCGCTAACCTCTGTAACTAAAAGTTCCGCCTCTCTCGCTCAAATCGCTAATTTAAAGGATCCCGGTCCAGGCAACGAGCGTACGCTCTGTGATCAAGCTACGCCTCTTCTCGGCAGCGGTGGCGACAGTGTTGCCAGATTGGGCCATATTTCCCGCCCAGTCTGGCCCAATCTGGCAACAGTGGGTGGCGGCAGGCAGCAGCAGCGCTGTAGTAGTAATCTGCCATGCATTGAGGCTGCGTTCTGTATCACAGCGTGTCCACGACCATCGGGCGCAAGGGAATACCAGTCGCATTCCTACTGCCCGAGCAAGTGACAACCGCCGCGGGCAATGCCATTGACTCACTGAAGGAGGAATAAAAACATATACAACGCAAATATGACGGTGGACTTTGAAGAATGTATAAAGGACTCCCCTCGATTCAGGTAGGAATCCAGCTGTCAGACACATCACAGCTATGTGCGGGATATGTGCGGGGAAAATGGCACACCTTCTTTTAACGCAGGGTTTATTTTCCCGGCTAGATGGGATTTTTCATCAGTCCCTTAAAAATGATGTACAATGTTGACTTAAAACGCCTCGGCTTCTGATATACGATGAGGGTCGTTGCTCATGTGTGAAAGACAGAGATTTTTCTTTAGCTACACAATTTAAAATCTTCATTCATGTTGCAGCCACCACTGATCTTGAATTGGCCTATATCGTTGTAGTTGTGACCATCATGTGTTCACAGTTATTTTTTATTCTGTAGGCTATTTGATCTAACACGGGTTAGCCGCTGAAATGGTGTTAGGCTTCGCTGGTGGATGGTGCATCAATGAGAGATATACGGACATTGGTTTACAAAAACGAAAATCTAATTTCTCAATGATCTATAATTAGGCCTACCTTTGGTTTAATCTATGAAATGATGCCCGTGCGCACCATGTGCACGAATTAAATCATGCTAGACTTACGCGTACAGCGTGTCTGTGAGGACCTGTTGTGGGTCTGTCTGTCTTTGAATGGACGTCATCTAAAAATATCGGCGGCCTACAGGTTGAGCGGAAATAAAAAATATGTGAGTGGACGAGCTAGGCCCGGACAACCGTCCTTTATTATGAGTAGGTGCAGATGTCTTGTAAAATCAGCAGCCCGGGTCTGCAAAGAAAGGCTCTCCTCCTCGGGGACAAGGCTCGTATCCCGGGCACAAGGCTCGTATCCCGGGCACCGCTCCAGATGCCCCTCACTCTGCCCACGTGCCAGTCTGGCACCGCTCCCGCCACGCAATGGACTAAAGGAGGAATTGGGCACAGAGATTTTATCAGATCAAGGCCAGGAAAGCCCATCTGATGGGCAAATTACCTGATGTGTAATCCGCAGTTGTATTTTTTTTTGTAGATTTTTCCTTTTATGTGTTTCGAAATAGGTGTTATGCTTCGTCTGGTTCCTATGTCAAAGTGTCAACTTCAACACACGGGCTTTCACACAGACCGCGAACGCATTAACCGCTGACACATTCACACTTCCTCACGTTCACACCATTCCCCCCCACCACCACGGATTTCCGTTTAAAACTCAATTCATTGTCGTTAAGTGTGTCCACACACTTGCTCGGCTAATGGTTTGTGGAGAGAGAGGGGGAGAGCCAACAGTCTGTTCTTGGATCCGTGTCTGTGCTGTGCTTCTCATCCTGGAGACAGTGAAGGTTTCCGGAACAAGTGAAACCATTGACATTTCCAATTCCAAACTCTGCCTCTTTATTCCCCTGCTTACCTCTGTTCTGATATACACTAAACTATACTAAACGAGCTGAACATTTCACAAACATCCTAAAGGGCTTGTCCTTTTTCTTAATTTCATGGAGAAGAGACAGAGAGTGAGAGAGACTGATACAAACATGTTTTCAGAACTCCCTCTAATTACCTTCAGATTAAAGGCTCTCTCTAGTTGAATCACACAGGGATAAACATCCGTGTTGTAGTGTTCACTATTCTGTAGGAGCAATAGGCAAGGCGCCAGCCCTGGCACAGTGTACGACTGAATGAATGAGTGAATGAATGAAACAGGTCACACAGGTGAATGACTCATTTTGAAGAAAAATGAAATAAGGATCCACAGTTAATGGAATGGATTAAAGACATTTTGCCAAGTCTGAAAATATTTCTGTTTCACATTGCAACAAACAGACAGACACACCGACACCGACACACACACACACACACACACACCGCCCTAAACAAGCTATGTGGGGAACTCGTCAGGCCGTTTCTCTTCCTTGAAAGCTGAGACCTGGATGTGTTCAGCCCTCGGGCGGGCGCGGGGGGGGGGGGGGGCCC
>JAOPJL010000026.1:19075987-19086387 GCA_027123545.1 Trisopterus esmarkii | reverse complement strand
GAGAGAGAGAGAGAGAGAGAGAGAGAGAGAGAGAGAGAGAGAGAGAGAGAGAGAGAGAGAGAGAGAGAGAGAGGCCTCCCCCCTTACAGTGGGCCCCTTGCTGGACTCTGGAGAGGGGAAAGAGACGAGGCAGGGAGAGGCCCACTCAAACACACACACGCACACGCACACACACACACACACACACACACACACCTTCCAAACGACTTGTCTATGTCTATACAGAATTACACAGAGAATAAGTGTTCTCGTAAACACACACACTTATACACACATACAAACTGGACAGGGCCGGACAGAAAACAGACATGTGGCTGAGGTGGGTGCAAATTTACTTAAGCAGAGTCAGTTACATAATTTCCACCCAAAAACTGCCTGTCCGCTCATCCACACCCCCTCACATATTTGTATGATTGGAACATTTTTTTAATTTAAATTAAATAAAAGTATATTTAAATATACTTTTTAAATATATATTTTTATGTTAAACAGTTAGATTTTAATTCCACTTGACAAAATGATTTTTTTCAAATAATGATTAAGAATTGTTATGTGTGGACTAGAAATCAGCTGTTAAAAAAACAAATATTTGTCATTTGTATGGTACAAGAGGGCCTCATTCTGCATGACTTTGTTTCCACACATCAAACATTACCTGAATTGTTTGCCCAAGGAACCATCCACCATGACATGGAAATGCGAGACCCACGGTTATAAGTGGGAATTTAACACTTCATTAGCCCCAAAGCACTGAACATATTCAGCAAATGGCGTACATACGGACGGAACCACATACACTAGGGCAATACAGTAACATACAGCGGCCTCTTTCTATAGGGTAACATGCTAGCGGAAGCAACCAATTACTGCAGTCACAAAAGGGGGAGTCAGAGTGATTGTATAGGAGACGTAATGGACTGTACCATTGGTACCACACTGCTCCGTAAACAACCTGCCATTGTGTCAGACTCTAGTCCCATTTTGAATCCGTCACTGCAGATCCAAAACTAGTTTACAGATGCTGCTGTTTTGGTGCAGTTAGTAAACTTACATGATAAATATATATATATAAAATGAGGCAGATAATACTTGAGATGTTTTCAAGCATCTTGTCTGACCTAAACATAATCCTATTTCTGTCCCTAATATATATATATATATATATATTTTGATAGATTTATTGCGGTCAATTGTTGGTTGCTTACATAAGTTCACAAGCTATTTTCCTTTCCTGTTTCCAGAAGCTGAGAAATTTTAAATACATTTCTGATAAGATGAGAAAAGGTCGGCAATGGATGGAATTCAACGATGCAGAGATCCTCCACTGACAGCACAGTTCCACGTGTACGACTCTTTCCACGCAATAATGAAAATACAAATTGCTCTGAAAGTGCACTTTCGAGATATAATTGTGTGTGGCTATAGCTGATCTGTTAATAAGCAGACATAAGTTGTATTCTCTTGAATTACTCTATTGCTTCTGATTAATAGATTTTGTTAGGTAGACCTTTGACACAATATTATTGTATCCAGAATTCATAAGGGCATTATATTACTAATATTAAGATTTGTATTATGTTTGAATAACGGCTGAAACCGGCTCAGTTTAAGGTAATATAAAAAAAACATATTTTAGATATAATAATGGCTCTTGCCGACATAGCCTGGGGGGAAAAGACATTAGTACTCAGACGAACCGTAACAACAACAACAACAACCCGGACTCTGGGTATCAACAACAACAACAACAAAACTACAATTTCAAGTTGAACAATAGCAATTGAATTCCGTCTGACTCTCGGTTCTTAAAGAATTAAGCAACCTAACTATATTTGTTTGACTTTTTCAAGCAACTTTAGATTTCAATAAATTCAACCTTCCAAACTTTAACTATAGCTTGCTCATTGTGGTGGTGGTTAACATGTACAATTGATCAGTGGGTCAATCAACCAAAACACAAATATTATATGTTTTGTCACTGAACGGCTATCCAACAGATTCGGTGCAAGGCAAAATAATAGTGTAATAACTGTGTTAATCAGCCCTGATTGTTCCAGTTAACATCAAGCTCATTCTTAACAACAGAATAGACAAGGTATGCATGTAGGTACAATCACATGTATTACTTGTAACAGAAAAAGACTCACCTGAGGTTGTTGCATGCCCTTTTATCCAAAGTAAGACTTGAAACCTTTCTTCTACCGTTTATTCCGAGTCGTTAATCCTGTTCAATACAAAAGCAAAACGGTATGTCGCAAGTCACTGAGAGGGCCTTTAAGCCTTCTACTTAAACGGTGGTTGTTGTTTACACAACACCAAGAATCTCGACACATACAACCCCAACACCTGACAGAACCAGAGTTTAGCAAAGAGCAGACCCATCGCATCGCTTCTTCCCCCACATTTCAGTGCCGTAGCGCCAGATCGACCCCACCACGCGTATTGTTCAGCAGAAATACTACTTTCACATTCCTTCTGTGCATGCGAGTTTCATACCTCAGCTCAACTTTTCCCATCCACACCGACTCGCTCTTAATCTCTCCCCCTCGCTCGTCGCCGTCAATCTCGGGCAAAGTAATCCCCCTCCGCCTCCATGTTGTGTTGTTTCGTTATAGCGAGATCAGGTAAGTGTTGAGACCGCGTTGTATAAAACTCGGGACTGAGAACACGTCAAACTCGCACGCCCTTCCGACGCGTCCAAACGTTGGCTCGCAGAAGAAGCGATAGCTTGCGTGGCTAGCTGACTGGTTAACCCTAAAACAGGCTATCAAGTTGAAGCGCCTCGTTCACTGTTTTCATGCCACATGCGTCGAAATCGCGGCGTGCGTATTAACGGGGGAGGGAATGAAAAAGAGGCGCAACCAAGCAGTTACATACATGCACAGCGTAAAATAGGATAATTATATTACCAATAGTCTGACGAGAAATATTCCTTCTTCAGACCCTAAATAGATGGCCATTACTTTTTGTTATGCCCCGCCCCTGTTCTGGACCTCTACGGGAAAGGGGGATTTCCCCCAGCCCCTGCGTTGGCCAATCAGCGGACGGAACGGTGTGTATCCCGTGTTTTGGTTGGTGACATTTCATACCAGGATGGCTACGCTTGGTCAAATCCAATGCTCGTAACATGTGGAGCGGCTCCCCCCTCCCCCAAAACAGGGGTGTGTCATGACGTCAGAGGGAGCGAAGAGGTAAACAACTTTGACCGCGTGAGGTTTAAAGCAACATTGTTTCATTCGGTGTTCTGCTTTATGGATTCACGGACGACGCGGTCGCGTGTAGCTTTTGTGGCGCCCGCGCGTTAAGACATAGGGTTGAGAAATGACGCAGTTTAGAGGTCTGATGGGTTATATAGGCTTCGGTTTCTGTAGTAGCATATAGCTGTGCCTTTGTTTTATGGCCACGTTGTTACGAGACTCCTTTCTAAATAAATCACGCAAACGCACATATGCAACGCCGTTGATAATACACAGCTGACCAAATATATATTACACCCCAATACGCCGCTCCTCAATTCGTTGACATGGTGTTTTTTTCGATCATCTATGAAAACCTTGTGCAAATGTGTGCAATGAAGCGTGTGATTTTGAGGGGTGTGTCCACTCTGCAGTACAGTTGTAGGATGTGGACAGCAATGCTGCTGCTGCATGGCGTGGTGGTTGCCATAGATTTGCAGTGCATTGAGATACACCAGATAATCCCCTTGAAACCAGGACGATTGCACAACAGTCACATTCTGACTTGACGTTATATCTAGCTGGGAACCAAATCATTAAAACGACTGGAATTTAATATTGCCCTACATTCCACGTGAATTGGTTGTTACTGTGTACGTATTATGTTGGTGGTTTGCATAAAAAAGGCCCTGCATGGGGACGGTGGGTGTGTGTAGGCCTATATGTGTTGTTGAAGGGGCTAAGGGGGAGCTAGGTGAAGGTCAGGGGCGCGTGGGCCCCCTCAGGGTCCACACATTCTCGTCAATCAGGAACTAGTAAGCCTATTTACTGGTGCCGAGTATGCTACAGAATGCCAGGTCACCACAAGCGTTTTACTGGATACGGAAAAGTCTAGGAAGGAATTTAAACCTGGGCCTTGTATATTTTACTTGGCAAATGCACCTATGATTTAGTAATACATCAGCATAGGCATTCTATGCACTTAAAAACAACGAGTGTGATTATTTTTATTCAACGCAAAAAACAACAACAGCAACCCCTGATGCTGCCTCTGTGTCAGAGATGCACTTGAGCCGTGTTGCTTTTCTTGATCAAATGCATATCAGCTGTTTTGCAGTCTCATCAGACCTCCACTTATCCCCTGCATTGATCCGGCAGTCAGCACAACGCTAGTGTTGTGCTCTTCACTGATCCCGTCCACCCTCTGATCCTGCACACTGCCATCACAACACCTACCACGTTTACATACAGCGATATCTGCGCTAACCAGCACGATAGACACAATCTAACAGACCATTTGATAAACAGGATAAAGGGCCTACTGTTATATGCATTTGCAATGATTGCTTGTTACCAACAAGGGTTCTACGTTTATATAATATGCATGATGTGCATGATTATTATGGTTCTACACGTCAACTTGTTTATGTCATGATTGGCATTGTACCTTGACCCGAGGACTCGGTTTGAAGGTCTTATATGCGGTGGATGGATGTGGCTGGAGTAGTAGTGTTTTGGGGTGTTGCGTGGATGGGTTGATCCAGTCTCAATGCTGGCACCAACGCGGGTTCAAGCTGTTCATTAATGGAGATTTACGTGGCCCCACAACATCCCTGTATGCATTTAGGTTATGCTACTGTCCTCACATGCTCCTGCCCAGGTCCATTTATCTTCTGTTCATTAGTTCTGCTTTGCAGTCCGATTAATAGGCCTTGCTGCATGATATGTAGGTGCACAGGCTGTGATCATTATACTGTACATGCCCTACTTAATGAAAAAAAACAGGGTTGAATCATTCAAAGAGCCACGTGTCTGCTATCAGCTTGCAGTAAGGGCCGGGATCCTAAATTAGAATAACTTTCAGATCTAAAATTAAACCAAACCCGTCTTTGTGGCACTGCAAAATACATCAGGCTATAAATAACCTCATGGTACATCATGACAAGCAGATCTAGGCAGTGGCCAGCTCGACATACACATGACATCCCTCATTAGAAATATGTGCATTTCATTTATCTGGTTTGAATCATATAACAACTTAAAGGGTGACTTGTGTGTCAAGCAGGGACCTCTTCCAGTGGAACATGTACGCAGTATCATAAAACAGAATGGTGAGGAATAGCACAATTCAAAGGGCCTACAAGTTGCAAACAAAAAGGTCTACAACTATTTGCCCTGTTCCTTTTTGGCGTGAAATTGTATTTCACATCAAGGCTTCTGTGAGATTGGAAAATACATGTTTGAATGACAATAATGGTATGTGCATAATGAAAGCAGATTTGAAAAAGATACCAGACAAAATACCAGGCAAAAAAACATGAAAATGCAGAAAACATGATTTCAAAAATAGTTAATGTGGTTAATCTGCAGCTGCTGCCTCATGAAAAGAGAAAGGAAAACCTTTATGGAGCTCCAAACATTCTGCATTCAAACTGGTATCCATCAGCATTTACGACCCAGTTACCAAAGCAATGAAAGTGTATCACATGTTTTTCTCAAAAGCAGAATTTTAAGCACAAAGAAACCCTGCTGTCTCTGATTGCAATTGCTTACCTTTTCCATGTAGCAAAGACAACATAAAGCTCCCAATCAGTATTACAAGTAATCAACGTGCTCCATTCACGTCTCTTCCAATCGCTTTGGGCAGTAATGTTCCTTTATAATCTCTTGAGTATTGTTGAGTCTGATCTAGAGTCTTTCTGATATATCTCTATTCAAAGATGTGTTGATGTGAGGAGAGCTGACATTTTTGAAATACCTTTTGGGTTATCCATAATTTATGAGTTTACCAGTTGTTCAACTTTATTTGGGCATGGTTACAGATATGGTGTCCACAGATAGGGCTACTTCGGCTACTCTAAACACGGCTTACAAGCTACCCTCAGTGATGATTAACGTTGAGGTAAACATACATACCTTATGTGTAATTGAAGTGTAATTAAGTTTACAGACTTAACTTTTTCCGTACAATCTGAAAGAAAAAACATCTGTTTCATGTTTTTTTATTTTGACAATAAAAATAAAAAAGTCAAAGAATATATGTTTTCTTTAATAATTTACTCAAGAAAGAGTGAGGGTGCCCAGAGAACATAAATGGTGCTATCCATTTGTTTGGTACGCCAACCTTAGAGCCAAGACAAGTGCTCTTCATCCTATCCTTACAACGGAGCCAGCGTCAATACTGCCCTCTTGTGGCAATGGAATGGGTAAAAGCATTGCCACTCATAGCCATCGGGGAAGACGGGCCTCTTCTTTCTCATGTATACCTACTGCAAATATGAGGTGGTCGAATGTTTTCGATGTTTTGTTAAAATGGCTAAAATAGGCCTGTCACAGAAAGAAAGCTAAAAATGTTGTTTTCAGATCTGTTACCTAACCTCAAGCAGTTCTCCCACCATCTACTGGCCATGTGATTGATTACACTATGAGCCAAACTAAAACTGTAATGCTTGCAGGAAGGAGGAGATCCACAAGCGTTTGATCTAGATACATTTATATCCGCTCTCAAATTTCTGTCGTATAATATCCAGTATGTTATATCATCCGGGAACCGAGCAACAAACAACGTACCACCATTAGCGTTGATCCGAAAGAGAAGGCTAATGGGATTAATTGTGATTACGACTGCTAGCGTTAGCTCGTCAGAGCTAACAACCGTAAAATAACGTCGTCAAAACGGCAATATCGTACGGCCGGTTTGATACGCTCGTCGTTTGCACTGAGTTTTGATATCAACAATCGTCGGGGTTTATCTTTAGATATTTTTAAAACGATTAGGTATATCTCACGAGGTTTATCTTCCATTGTAGTACAAAATGGCTGTGTTGGTCCCATGGTGTAATGGTTAGCACTCTGGACTTTGAATCCAGCGATCCGAGTTCAAATCTCGGTGGGACCTCGTCCTTTTGACAGTTTTTGTAATTTATAACAAAATAGGCTACAACGTTGCATCGGTATTTTAACTTAAATTTAAAAGCAGTGCATCATATTGAGAGTATCTCACTAGTGAGGCGTTTGAGGATACATACACTGTCAAACGAGTTGGGCTACATATTATTTGTAGTTGAAGTAGTAGTAAGGAAGTAAAAATAAAACAACAAAAATGAAACAAACAAGATACTTTATATAATGCCAAAGATTTTTTTTCACAGGTTTAGTTAATTCAAGTCCCTTCATGTAATTAGTGAATGTTTATGGATATGTTTATGTGTGCGTAATATATATATATCCTTGTCTCTAGACTCAGTCCTCACACTTATTGGTAGGCTCACCCCCCTCTGGCGCTGTAGTTGTCTGACATGCACTGTGAGGGCATGCTAACAGAACCACCCCATGGGTGGCTGGAAGAGCATACCAATGTGAACAGTGATACCAAACTCTTTCTCTTTTTCTGCCTCCTCCTATCTACAGCTAAAAGCTCCTTCCTTCTCCAAAACCTTTTTGTATCTTGCCCACTCCCCTGCTCCTCCACCTACCATCTACAGAGCCATTTTGTGAACTACTTTGTCATAAGGATGGATGACATATGATTCTAAATACGCCACCCACTTGCGGTCACCACCTGATCTAACATCCCTTTCATCACTCCCTCCCCATGAGGTAGCCTACTACCCCCGGTCCCTTACCACTGCCCAACAACCTGCCCTCTTGACCCCATCCCTTCTCACCTTTCTCAGTCTAGTGCTCCTATCCTCATTCCTTTCCTCGTTCATCTCGTTGCCGCCTATTTGACTACTAAGTTTAACTAAGTTAAAGCAGCAGGAGTGAACCCTCTTTGATAGTAAACCACACTTAACCCATCTGATTTACCATAGAATTACCCAGCTCTGCATACCGCCACCAGAACAACCTTCTTGACCTTCACCAGTCTGGATCCAAGGCAGGCTACTACTGGGGTCCCTCAGGGTTCGGTCCTGGGTCCCATAACCCTCTCTCTTCTCTCTGTTCACCAAGTCACTGGCTTCAGTCATTCACTAACATGGCCTTTACTACCACAGCTATGCAGAGGACACACAACTCATTTGGTGGTCGGTTCACGGCCTGAAACCCAAGTAGCAGCATGAATGTGGCATTCATGCTCCGAGCTCATCCATAATGTGGTAGCCCGCATTGTGAATGAGTTCTCCCACTCTACACCACTCCTCCTCCTGCACTGGCTACCGGTGGCTGTTCGCATCCGATTAAAGTCACGGGTACTTGCCTTACATGATGTGAACGGCTCAGGCCCATCGTTGATCCAGGACATGGTCAAACCTTACACCGAAGCCCGTCCAACATGCTCCACGACTGCCAAACGGCTTGTTATTCCCTGACTACGTGGTAACCCATGTAGCCTATCATCAAAATCTTGATTGTTTGCTGCCGTGGCTCAGAAATGATGGAATGAGCTGCCCACTGACATTAGGAAAGCTGAAACCCTACCCATCTTCCGCTGCAGGCTGAACACTCATCTGTTCAGATTGCATCTTTGGCCAGAGAAAAAAACAAAAAACAAATCTTTATCTCTTTGTTTCTATATAGTAGTACTGAAAGCAGTTTTCTTATTTGATGAGTTTTATGTAATAAAATCATTCTTGCACTTAGGTTATATCTTAATCTTATGCACTTACTATTGTAAGTCCTTTTGGACAAAAACATTAGCTTAATAAATGTAATGATATTATATTTTCTCTACTTTTAGTTAATCAAGTTTCAATAATAATTTCTGTACATAATTAGGGGGGTTGCCCATGCAGAGATGCAAGTCAACAGAAGTATACATGGAATATTCTTTGTCGTCTCCTGTTTTTGCGACTTTGGATTCAGTCCACTTTCTAATTGGGAACCTCCTGAAATCTTGCCGAAACCATATATAGAAACACACAAGCCCTCCAGACACAGGCTCACCAGACTGGGGTGGACCGGGCACCCCCCAACAGAGCGCGCCAGTGAAGTTGACCTGTTGGCCTACCTCCAAGGCTGCTGTTGGCATCTCTTCATCTTCCAGCTGAGCTTTTTAAATTAGATAAGGGATCATCCCTGGTGGATAGTGGTTATCTGAGACTTGATTAATAACACTGTACGAAGCCCAGGAGGGAAATTCAGGTGTTGCAGCATCAAGATTGAACAGATCTATAATTGGAGATGGATGCCATTTCAGCCAGATTAAAATAAATATGATTACATGCAAAAGTTTCTATGAAGGGTAATTACTTTTGACTTACTGATCATGAGGGCCATTTTGCATCTTGTTAATTGAGTACCGGACACGATAAAAAATCGAGTGTTTCTAAAAATAGACAATGGCCTACACTTATATTGACAGAGCTCTTTGATAGTTATATTGAAATGTTCATAAGAAAATGTAAAGCATTTTTTTCAATAAGAGACCATACACACTTATTTGATAAAAAAAATTTGTTTTATTAGTATGAGCAAATAGTTGGAAACATTTTTTTTATTCTCCACACTTTATAGAGGGCTTTAAAATATATTAGTTCTGTTATTCAACTTTTTTATAACTATATTATAATGTTATGAAAATGATGTGAACTGCAGCCACACAATGTGCTGCCTTTGTATATAAAACACACACGGAAATGCACACAGGTAATAAACACGCCAGGACCAGCAAAAAAGTCTTTGGCTTTAGGTTCTTGGTCCTTTCTTCTTAAGAAGACCAAACTGTACATATGCTATATATGATCGTTGTTACATCAGTCTGACCTGTACAACAATGTAAAGGTACCAACATGTCGTTTCACCCAGTCTGCCTGATTAATCAGTGACCCTCAGAAGCGCAAAAGGATAACTTTGAAATATTGATGGACTCAAACAACCTTTTTGTGAAAATGTGTATCTATGTGGTATTTGATTGTTGTGCAGACACCCCCATCCAGCCTGTAGTGTGAAAGGTGTAAGTGTGTAAGGTCTGCAATGTGAGATTAAATTCATCCTTTGGTACATGAACATAAAAAAAAGAGTACAATTCCAGAATAAAAAAACCTCTATAAAATGTCTTGACAAGTTTTGTCGCTACAACTGCTACTATTTGAAACCATTCTTCTGTGACTGACTAAACGGTAAATTTGGTATTTCTGTAAAAATCGACAAAATAAAACCCCAAATGACTCATTCAAGCTCAAATAAGCTGCTGGTATACATTTCCAAAACATAAACACACACACACACACACACACACACACACACACACACACACACACACACACACACACACACACACAC
>JAOPJL010000026.1:19021457-19040364 GCA_027123545.1 Trisopterus esmarkii | reverse complement strand
CCTGACAGCCAGAGTCCTCCTGGAGCGAGCCACATGCCGCCTTGCCCCCCTCTCCCCCCGCCCCACCACCACCACCACCACCACCACCCCTCCACCTCCTGCTCCCCAGAGACTCCGCTCACACCCCTCTGCCCTTCACTCCTAAACAGCCCCGACGTGCTGACTTTTAAAAAGGTCCCACACAAGACTCTCCTTCTGCCCCCCGTTCACGTCTCCCCTTACAGCCTCTCTCTCTCTCACGCCTCACACAGACCTACAACTCTTTCTGTACACAACTTTCCTTTGGCTTCACTCCCTGGCGATCCAGGCTGCAGAGTGTGAATGTATACAGCCACACACGCTCGCCTCAATTTCCCCCACCTCCCCTCCTCGCGCTCTCGCTCTCTCTCATTCCTTTCCTTCTTCCACTTGCCAATCCCTCGTTCTCAGCTCTCTAGCCTCCCCAGAGCCCTGTGATTTCTCCTTCTCCTTCTCCTACAGAACGCTAACAGACCTTCCACTCTTCTTCCTCATTCCTTCACTTCATTCAGCTCTCTCCCCTCTCTCTCTCTTTACCTCTCTGGCTATCGCTCTCCACGGGAGAGAAGGGGGGCAGCTGTTTTGCCTGGTTGATGTCAGAGCCTTCCCCTCTCCTTAGTTTCAGCTATGTCCCCCCTCGCTCGCTCTCTCGCTCTCTCTCTCTCTCTCTCTCACTCACTTACTCTCCCTCTCTCGGTCATACTCTCTCTCTCTCTCTCTCTCTCTCTCTGTATCATCGGGGAGTGATTAGATGGTGGCCGACTCCAACACGCTCACTCCCCGGACAGCCTCACGTAATGTGGCCCAACAGGATGCTCATTTGATTAGCCCCATTTCAACATCCACTTTGGGTCTAGTGAAATAAAAAGAAGCTTGGATACACGGCAAGTCTTTGGGGTCCATTGTGGTGATGCAATGTAGATGTTAACGAGTGAACCGCCTAGATGTGGCCTCTGTAATCCAATTGGTTTTGGTTTGATATATCGGGAAGGTCAGGGCATGGGTGTCTCAAAATGTCATCTCTTTCCTGTGTTTCCCTACGGGTGCGTTAGGCAACCTCGCAGTGCTGACGACCATGAGCACTTTCCTCCTACCTTTCCCTTGTTGAATGAATAATGCGAAGACAATGAAGGACTCTGTTCTTAATTTTTTTGGATTTGTTTGGTATTGGTTAAACACACACACACACACACACACACAAACTGCCAAATTCCCCAAACTTAAGGATGTTTTACAATAAACCCATTCAAAAACTATGTTGACTGCCTCCAGCCAGAACCCACTGAACATAAACGGAGACAAAAACCAATCAGTGACCATTAGACTTTTAGTTGGGTTCAGAATTGTTTTCCTCCAAGCAAAGCAGAACTAAGGAAATCCGTGCATTTCACTGGTAGTAAAAAGCCGGTGTCATGACATCAGCTGTCTCTTGGTGACCAGACCACGCATTCTGCAACTTAAACATCCACCATTAATGGAAAAATAAACCAATATCAGGGCAATCAAATCACTATTAAAATGTGATCGTAGCCATTGGCGACACGAGCCAATGGTAGCTATCGCAGCACAGATGAAGGTTTGACATTTAAAAAAATAAACATATATCGAGGACCTCCTGGGGGAAAACAGCAGCTGGTGGTTCAGTGCAGACTCTTCTCTATGCACCAACACAAACCGAGGGCCCGTTGGGGGATTGAGAAAGCAACCACAATGAGCCACTGCACACATAGGCTTTTCTTAATCACTTGACCACACGGCTGGTTAAAAGGGTATATTTAACATATAGTACCGCTCTTCTCGTGTTATTGTGAAAAAAAATCAAAAACCACAATTGGCCAGCAAACAGCTTTAAATAACATTACGTTTTACAAGACTAACAAGAGTTCCCCATTAGATGTCAGAACTGGTGACGGGTGGGGCAGGCGCCAGGACTAGTTGAACGCGGAGGAGACAACCTCGAGACGGTCACAAGAAGTCTGTTGATGCTAGGACGTCTGTGAACACTTCATTTATGAGCTGGGCGTATGAGATGAGAGGCACAGCAGGACCCGAATCAGCTGCTGCCATGCAGCCCAGCTCCCAGTCACAACAGGGGGGCAGGAGACACTGCGCTCCTGACGCAACACTGTAAAAGCAGGGACCACACCGGGAGAACCAGGGCGACGAGACTGTTTCAAGTCCTCATTGTGACACACAAGTACATTTTTGGGCTGAAGTGAAGCTTGAAGAGGCAAAACTAAAGTATTGACTGAATGTAATAGCCTTACAACCAATTACCATGCAATGTGAAGCAGTACCAAAAAATAGAATAGAAATGTAGGTTTTGTAGGAACTAACGTGAGGGTTTGACCTTCTGGAAATATATTGCGCAGGTGCGGCTGTGCCGTTTGTGCCTTGAGGGGATAAAGAGGGCCCACATTCTGAATGTTCTCATTGAGCCCCAACTCAGCACAACTTGGAAGATGTTATCACGTCAGCTTGCAGGGGTTTAGTGTATCACTTCAGGAAGTGTGACTCATTCTAGCAACGTCTCGAACATTAAGTGAGTGATGGAGAAACAGGAGAGACCTGGAGAGTCTTTAATTGATGCCATCATCCAGCATAAGGTCCATTATTGCTTTCACATTAGCACGAAGGTTGGGAATAATGGTGACAGCACTTGATTATCTGGCTGAGCAGATTGCTCATCCTCTGCATGCATCTGACATCGTTGGGCTAGGAGGCATAATACTGAACGGCGCCTATATACTCCTAAACAAGTTTAAAAAAAGAAAAGCATTACTTCATGTGTTGATCCGCAAATATTTTTCTATTACGCAAGTCGTATTTTACAATTTGCATATTCATCGTATTTTTTTTTACTAATCAACAGAAAGGTACGTCAATGATCAGGAAGTACGTTGTATTTTATGAACAAGGCAAGTCACAAGTTGAAGCAAAAGTTATTCACCCAAACTGAGTAAAGCTACATCTCCTGCAATTAAAAAACTACCACACCCACACCCCAAAAATATGCAAAAATCATTTCCCCACTTTTCCATTTATTTATTACAATTAGTTCAATTTTATTCCAACTTTTTTTTCTTCCAATGTATCCGCTACCCCTTTTCCATTTTAAAACGTGTCCAGTATGCGACTATATTATAAACTGAAAAGTCCTGACGGTGGAGAAGGGGATGGGAGAGTATGGGGTGAGGGTTCGATGGGGGCGGGAGGGAGGAAGGGGATGCGGGAGGGGTGGGGTGGGGTGGGGTGGGGGGGGGCTTCCCCCAAAGCCTCTCATTCCATGAGGAGATATTTGATTCCATATTTAATGTGATTATTATTTTTGCCGTAAATCTTCTCTCCATTTTCTTGATCTCTTTCCGGTCTCGTCTTCACTGTATTCAATCTTCAGCGCTGTCCCCTTGCTCTCCATCCATCAGCAGGGCAGCATATTTACTCGCTGAGCTGAACTTCTGCAAAACAAACCGCAAGAACAACTCACTCCACATGCAGTGAATTGTTACATGGCAGATAAACAGATACAATTCAGTAGGAAAGTGATGGTAACACTAGAGCACACAAGGAGTAAAAAAAGAAACGGCTTGGAACCGGAGCGTGGAGGAACAACTGATGCCAGCGTTTAAACGGACATCGGCTGGCGTGGGGCTCCATGGTGAAAGCAGGCGCACTCTCTTGAAACAATAGTGGGACTCGCATACCATTTACAAAAAAATGGTATGAGGGGAGGTCTACGTGCTAGATGTGGGAGATTACACAGGGAGGGGGGGGGGGGAAGGAGGGGGGAGTCAGTTCTAGGGGTGAGTCACACATCAACGTCACTCCGCTCAGGACTCACGGGGATTGGGCTCTCTTCGTATTTCTTTGGCTCTGCAGGTGGTCTGGAGTCTCGGTCTCTTCTGTTATCCTTTCTACAATCAGAACCAACACTAAGGTTAACCTTAGAGGCCAAAACCAAAGGTCCTCCAAAGCCCAGAGATGAGGGGCAAGGGAGTCACTGGATAGAGACACTCACGCGCACAATCACTCAGAAAGTACCACCGTTCAGACCTCAAAGCGCTGACAAAAGGATGATTCAAACATTTTGAAGCCCCAAATCATTGCCCAACAGACCTCTCTGGCCAACTGTTAATGGAAACCAGCTCACGTAAAGCCACCAGGGGTTGTCAAATTAACTGCACTTGGGTCTCTTGTTACCAAGAGTGCAAGTCTGCCAATTGTTCAAATCTAGCGTGACTGCACATGATCGATCTCATGTAAGGATTAATATGAAGACGCACTGATATTCGATTAATGTGAAACAATAGACACTGATTTAGCATCGTCATTGGTTCTGAGAATCAAATAAAATAAAAATAACAAAGTGCACTAGCGATGGTACAATGCTTTATCTCCAAGCACCCCACGGGAAAGAGCAGATGACACACACCAGTTGTATAGCTGAGTATATGAGGAATAAACAGATGCGCGCGCGCACGCTCTCTCTCTCTCGCTCTCTCTCTCTCTCTCTCTCTCAAGTACAGCTTCGAGGGGCTAGCTTCGATTGGCTGACCTGTCGGCCTCCCTCCGCCGGTCTCTGTTGGGGGCCTCTCCTCGCCCCCGCCCAGCTTCGGGGCCTGCGGGCCCCCCACGCCCCCGCGGGGGACCCCGGTCCCGTCGCACACCGTCAGCCTTATGCTCGTCTGTAAGGACAGGCCAGACAGGTGAGCGGATCAGCGACTACATGGACTACCGCCACGCACACCAGCCTGCACACCACACTTCACCCAAAGCAACAGAGATGGGACGCATTCAGCAACGCTCGCGCCGGCCCGCCGACACGCGGCTACCCGGCTCGCCCACCGGCGTCTTTGAGCTGCAACCCAAGCCTCTTTCAGCGCCCGCGGGGCGGGGGTAGTTAGAATGCAAAGCACACTTTTAAAAAGCGCAATTCACACAGAACTCCTGGACGTTAGTACTGCGGTTGGGGGGGTGGGGGGGGGGGGGGCACAGCGGTTTTATGGATGCTGTAAAAAAAAACGCAGGGGCTTGACCGGACAAACAAAAACAAAACAAAAAAACAATCAAGTCCATCGGCTGGTCGCGGGTGTCGTTGAGCCTTACCCTTTGCAGATCCTCTTTCATCCGCTGAATTTGTGGAGCTGGAGATAAAAAGACAAAGTGGGCAAATCAATAGTGGTCTCAAACCTTCTCAATGCTGATGAAAACCAAGAGCAGTGACTCAGCAGTGGGTCGGGACATGATCAATTAGCGGTTAGCTCATGAGTGATGGAGTCCGTCCAAGAGCCCCGGCCCCCCCACTGCACTCTATAATCCCTTGTGTACAGCAATTCTTTCCATAGCTACAGATATAAATATTGTTGGTCCATGAGGTCAATGTCATGACGCATCAAGAGTTTGTGTATTGCGTATTAACTTGCGTGTCCCCCTTTGGGTTAATGACCCAAGTCATAGATTTGGAGCATGTGTTCGCAACAGTCAGCAATCGACTTCTTGGGCAAGAGTTGTTATTTTGCACTCTACACTTTGAAAGAAAGCACTAGAATATTACATTGCAGTGAAATGAACATCCTTAAGTAAGAGACCCTTTAACCAAGTAGTGCTTATTTGGGGGACACTTGAATCCAAAGAGGCTCACAGTGACTATTGACACAGGCACTAAGGAGCTGGAAGGGGTCATCAGCCACTCCACCGACTACTGCTACACTACACCATACCCGCCCCACGTGCGGTTCCTGACCTGAGTTTAGGTGGAGTTGTACTGCTGGGGGAGATCGGGGAGAGGCCGTCCTTGTCGCCGGAGCTGGTGCTGACCGCGCTCCGCTTGGCCCAGGCGTTCTCCTTGGGAGGGGGGGCGGGCACCACCTTCAGCGGCTCCTTGGAAGAGGCGGGGCCGGTGGAGAGGGGGCGCGGGGAGGTCCCGCCGGGGGAGGCGCACTCTTCTTCCCTCCCGCTGAACACCTCGCCGTCCGCGGAGCGCTCGCTCTCCCGGCGCCGTGTGCCTGGCGCGGGGCGAGGAGAGCCATCTTTTCAGACGATCCCGACACATTTGAGAGAGCTTAACAACATGGAGGTACAGGCGGGGGGGGCGGGACGGAGGGGAGCGGCTGCTGTCGCAGGACACGGAAACAACCACACTATTCCGACGTAAAGATGCTCAGTCCACATTTAAAAAAAACAAAAAACAGATTTCATCGATAACGTGGCGCCTGGTACTCTTTAATATAAAATGCCCTCGGATCGTTTTTTTATGGCTCCCTCGTTTCGTAGCAGAATAAAACAAAAAGGACACTCAAACATTTACACACTTTAGACATATTTTCGAGGCCATTGTCGTGTTTCACCAGATCAAATAATTCCATCAATGCTATTTTATTATTCATCACTATTCCTCTTCATCAAACCCAGACCTTTAAAACAGAACATGTGCTAGGCTCCGCACACACACACACACACGTACACACGTGCACACGCACTTCACCCGAGGTTCTGATAACCTACCTCTCCCAGAGGTGCTGCCTTGCTGTGATGACTCACTCCCTGTGCGAGATCGCTCTGCCTGCGGTTCCTCAGTGCGCCAGCTTGGGTCCCTGAAGACACACAAGATGCTAGGAAATCAGAACAGCCTTCAATTCACTTCTTGTAAGATGTGAATACATCGTAGGCCTGGGCAATAAAACAATAAATGATCGTATTGTGATAGAGCTTTGATCAATATGAATATAAAACATTCAATATATAAATCGATAAGAGGCTGGACCAAGGAATCCGCCAGCTGGGTTTGTTACATGAACACGGTTCCATACTTATTTACAATATTATGTTTTTCCTTGTATCGACATTGGAGTATTTATCAATGAAGAACAGTGGAGGTCATTAAGTGTTAAACAGAAGTGTTTAAATCCAGCATGCTAATACCAAGTCTTTTTAGGTCAGTAAACTGATCAATATGATCAAGTTATATCGTGATATGTCGTTCAGCCATATTGCCCAGGCCTATAGCATCGTGTAAGGCGGTTTCCCTCATTTTGAGTCATAGCAGAGCTCCCATTGCCGACGTCCGCTTCAAGTGAACCTATGAATTTGTACTAGTGGTGCGTTCAGACGGGGGTGAGGGCGTCTGCGGTCGGCCTCTGACCTGTCTCTGTCTCGGGGCTTCCTGTCGAGGCCTCTGCCCTTGTCGTCCTCCAGCTGCCTCACCAGCCTCTCCTGCTCCTTCTTCAGCCTCTCCTCCACCTCTCGCTCCTTGGCCGCCGTGTCCACTGGCTTGGCCGCGCCAAAGATGGAGGAGGCCCTGCTTCCGGAGCTGGGCGGGGGCCCTGCAGGTCTATCCCCTCCACTGCTTCCACCACCACCACCACCACCACCACCACCACCACCCTGCTCCTCCTCTTTGGGCACACTGCGGGGCTTTAGGTTCAGCCTGGGCCTACTAGTGGGAGCTGTGGGGGGGGGGGGACATCAGAAAAGGAGGTCACGGCGTGAACATGATTGCATCGAAAGTCGGGTTACAAAAATATAACTATTATTCGAAGGACTGCAGCAGTACTTAAACAAGCACCCGGCTTGTTCAGGCATACTCAGTGTATTGGATGTTCCAGATGGTATGAACGGCACACATAATGAAGCCGTATCAGAACGGGCATGGGTAACATGGATGTTTGTTCTTACCCTCACCCCCCCTCTCCTCGCGCTTCTCGTACCGGTCCTCGCGCTCCCCGCCGCCGTAGCGCTCCCGCTCGCCATAGCCACCTCTACTGGGAGCGTCATCATAGTCGCGGCGGTAGCCACTTCCGAAAGCACGTCGGCTGCTGCTTCCACCGTCACCTCCACGGGAGCCAAAACCTAGCGGGACGAACATAAAACGTGTGTTGAGAATCTGTAAAATATATCCTGATCCCTTTGGTCTAAGCAGGGCCACAAGAAATACGATCTTGTCTGATTTACTTAACACACCGTTTCAGCTTGAATTTGAAAGACCGAAACCCATTTAAGACACTGAAAGTATCATCGTTGTGTAGGATGCTGCATATGTAATGACTAGAGCTGCTCCGATTGATCAGACGCTGATCATGATATTAAGCCAATATTGGCTAAAAGAATTGCTTGATCGGAGGACCCCAAAAGCGTTGATCAAAAAAGCCGATCACGTGACTTAAAATGACTTGCATAATGACTTTTTATTTTTCCTTCAACGTGGAACTTTGATGGAAGCCATAGTAGCACAAGTTCTCCTGTCTACAACATGGTGCTACACTGCCAGGATTTCACGGGGGTCGCTTTAAGCATGGAAAAGGAGTAACGTTCACTGTCTGAGCTTGCATAACTCTCGCGCTTTACCCTATAAACAGTATGCACGCAGACACATTTCAGTACTGTATATTCTGCGGAGGCTTTGATTAATGCATTAAACGACATGTTTCAGTCATGGGGGAAAACTCAGTTTTAAAGAGTCTATTTATTGGAACAGAAACTGGTTCTGCCGCCTATTCAGATTATTTAGGGCAGTCCTTCAAAATGAAGCCAGGGAGCTCTTTGTCGGGTACCGTTGGGTTGTGTATAGACTCCACACGTCGGAGGATGTGATTCTTGGATTTGTTGTGTTGAATATAATGAGTTCAAGTGGATGAGGCTGCAATTCCTGCTACGGTTCCAATTCTGATATGTTCACACTCAAAGCTGATCTAGTGTTAAACATGAAATGAAGAATTAAGAATCACAGACACAAATCCAACAAGTCAAACAAATGTATGACTTTTGACGTAGGCATTTTTTTCCTAAACTATTTTAGGTTCACAGCCCCTTCAAAACCGGTAAGGCTGAGACAGGGAAGTATTGAGGTCTGTATGACAGGAATCCATATTTCAGTTGGTAAACAGTGGCTGCAAAGCCAATGTAAATAAAAAACACAATTTGGTGTCTTCTTACCAACAAAAACGCGAGCGCATACGTTCTTAGTATGGGCGGCAATGGAGGGCATCGCGTTATGACAAATGATAATTATTATTCAGGTTGATTAACAGATTATCAATTAAATTACGATTCTGTGGTGCCAGCTGTATATTAAACCATAATACTCAAGCAATCACAGAGTTGTCATGGTTGTAAATCGATTTGGTTTTTTTATCAAACGCAACACAAAGACATATTTACGTTATTATAACTGTCCCTAATTGCAACCTTTCACAATGAGTCACAACTCTTTATCTTGGGACCACAGGGATGGAAGAGCTCCCTGCCGATGTCAGGACCGCAGAGTCTCTCACCAGCTTCCGCAAACGCCTCAAAACACACCTGTTCAGAGTTCACCTAGACTCTACATAGCCATTCAGTCCCTTATCTGTCTATTGCACTATTGTTTGTTGTACGTCCTGGCACTTAATGAACATTGCATTCATTGCACTTAATTGTGTAGCATGTACTTATTTGTGCTGTGTAGCATCTGCAGTAGCTAGCTATCACTGCTGTATACGGGGAGTGGGGTTAGCCTGGCGATTGTTAGTACTTGCACTTGGTTCTATGAACATCTTTACTGTATCGACGGCGATATGTTGTTTCACTTCTTATTACAAATGTACTTCGCTTTGGATAAAAGCATCTGCTAAATGCTCTAAATGTAAATGTAAATGAGTTAATTGCAGAGGTCCACATCACAATTTGGATATAACATGCAATTCATCTTGCAGTCCTACCCCAGTGGGTACCAGCCCACCCGGCAGTGTTGACACCATGCTGCATCAGCTAGAGAGGCCCATCACAAAGACCTACAGCAGCTCGAGGCCCAGGACGCGTCCCTTACCTCCCCGGTCGTAGTCTCTGCGGTCCCCAGCATCGTAGCGTTCCCGGAAGCGGTCTCTTCCGCCCCCTGATTCGTAGCGGTCGTTGTCGCGCCGCGGCCCGTCTTTGAAGCGGTCAGATTCGAAGCGGTCTCTTGAGCCTGCCACCGAGAGAGAGAGAAAGGTAACGCCAAGCGATCAGACTGAATCATAGCACCACTGAGACAAGATCAATTGGGCGGTCTGCTGAATGTTCACGCGTCTTCAGTGGAAGAACAAAAGCTTGAGAAAATCCCGCCAGCTATTGTAATCTGTTTCTCCATGTAGCACTTTAAGCATCAGCTGACAACGCTCTCAATTACACCCTTATTACGATAGCCTCAGGACGTAAATAGCTTAGGTTTTTGGAAAGCATTCTAAAAACAAACAAATGAAGGCTTTAATTTGTTTCACACACACAAACGTATATAAACCATGGCACGTGCTGACAAACCATATTTGAACACACAGTGACTAACTTGGTTTCTAAGCTTCCAAGTATGTTGCCCACCTCAAAACATAACAAGCAATTTTATCCAAAAAGCAACACTGGAGCAGGACTCACGTTCGCCAAACGCATCTTCTTTCTTGGGAGGCGCATCATCTTCATTGACGGGGCGGGCTCGCCAGTCCGTGTCCGTCTTGTCAGGACCCAGGTCGGACATGCGACCTCCTCGGTCGCGACCCCCCATCTGCCCATTGTCTCTTTCTGAGATAGGAGAGGGGAGGAGACACATTAAGACAGGAGGAGGAGAATCAGGAGAGGAGGAGACACAGACAGGAGAGGGGAGGAGACAGGAGAGGGGAGGAGGAGACAGACAGGAGAGGAGTAGACAGACAGGAGAGGGTAGGAGGAGAGAGACAGGAGAGGAGAGGAGGAGACAGACAGGAGAGGAGAGGAGGAGACAGACAGGAGAGGAGAGGAGACAGACAGGAGAGGAGGAGACAGACAGGAGAGGGTACGAGGAGACGGGAGAGGGTACGAGGAGACGGGATAGGGTACGAGGAGACGGGAGAGGGTACGAGGAGACGGGAGAGGGTACGAGGAGACGGGAGAGGGTACGAGGAGACGGGAGAGGGTACGAGGAGACAGGAGAGGGTAAGAGGAGACAGGAGAGGGTACGAGGAGACAGGAGAGGGTACGAGGAGACAGGAGAGGGTACGAGGAGACGAGAGGGTACGAGGAGACAAGAGAGGGTACGAGGAGACAGGAGAGGGTACGAGGAGACATGAGAGGGTAGGAGACATGAGAGGGTGGGAGACATGAGAGGGTGGGAGACAGGAGGAGAGAAGATAGGCAGAGACCGAAGGCAGTACAACTCTGTTTGACTCATTAACTCCACAAAGATCAAGGGAAAGGGCATACTACATATAAAATTACCCTTGTCATTAGACTGGTCTGCAATGTCCACGCGGATCCTTCGGTTTCCCAGGTTCTGAAGGCAACAAGGGGCAGAATATGCAAAAAGAAGTCTGAGTCAGCACCATCATAACTTGTACACAATGGCTTTGACAAAGGTTCATTTTTCATGAGAAAAACCATTCCAGGGATGTCCCAATAGCATTATGGCTTGCGGTTGTCATATGCAAAGATTCAGAACCTTGTTTCATAATTAAGAGAAAGCTGTGGTCTTGTATTCAAAGAATCCCACATCTCAAATACCAGCTCATGTAGTTTGAAAGTGGTTACATTTAAGATGGAAATATATTGGATATTCAACTTCACGCTACGAATTAACAGATCAGACACGTGGAAATACAGACGCAATCGCCGGTACAAGTCCCGTGTAACTAACTCAACTAAAACACTATTGAAACGGATGTGTCTTACGTTTCAAAGTATTTCATGATATAAACGGATATTACATTCAAATCGCTGTTTAAAAGTGTATTGCGCCGGCTCTACATGGTAATAAGTTGTAATAAGTTGTGGTAATAACCGTTACGCACAAAGTCTACACACAAATAATGATAAGCTGACAATGCCGATAACTGTACATTGTTGGGAACCATGGCAGACTTGGAGGTAGGCGCCTACAACCAGAGATTTGGACAGCGTATTCCATTCGGTTTTTTCGGCCATGTCTTGCATCCCTATTATTGAGTTATTGACGGCCTGTCACTGTTCCACTTGCTCTGCTCATCAAGTTTGTGTACAGCCGAGAGAGCGCTGCGGCGTTGTGTAATTGCGACTTTATGACATTTCATACAATTCTGAAGCCAATCATTTTGTATTATGATAGACAAAAGGGAAACCCCGCTTGATGCACTGGTTTAGCAGGAGTTGCTCTCGGCTCTCAACGCAACGGCTCACCTCCTCGTTCAGATTCAGGGCCCCCAGAAGGGAATCCACGTCGTCAAACTCTGCGTAGCCGAAGCCCTTCAGGCGCTCTGGGTTGCTGGGCTCCCTGGGGAGGCGCACAGCACTGATCTAGAGGTGGGGGGAAACGTACATTAGATCAATGACATGACAACAGGGACTCACTATGCAGGGTAGTGACACTGGGTGAACTGCGTCTGGCCTTCCGTCACCTGCGTGGCACCGATTGGAAATCCAGTTTCTTTGACTGAGCATTGAGGAACTCCTTAGAGATGATCTTACCTGTTTTGTTGCAGCAATGTTTAGACAGTAATGACTCATGAGCCCTCGACAAATGAATAGAAACCCAACCCCAAACTGTTTTATTCCTCCACCACCACTACTACCACTACCACTCAAGCAGACTTGTTATTGACAGCACACTATACTGATTATATTAACATATTGTAATCAAATTAATTAATGCATGCAGAATATGAACAACAAAGGATGCATGACGGGCACGACCAAAATAAATAAATTAAGCCAAGAACCCAAAGAGTTCCATCCTATCATATAGAGACTAGAAAGTTGGGCACAAGTGGGCACAAAATAAAAGACTAAAACGCTCAGAAGCCTCATGCCCCAGGCAAAAGCCACCGTTCATCGGTCATCAGGCATGGTGACCTTAATAAATCTTGTTTCCAATAAGCTCCATAAAGAGCGTAGGAAAAAACCAAGGAGGTAGGAATCTTCTCGAAGGAAGCGGGAAGGCAAGTCGCATGCAATGTGTGCAATGTTATTCTACATGCCTCCATGTCTACCATGTGTAATCTGCCCAAAATACAACACTGACCTCCATCACAAAACAACCTATCTAACGGATGGACGTTCAGGGAAGCACATTGTTCCAAGCTGTACTCCCATTTCATTTCCTACTTGAGCTACCTTTAGACACTTTTCACCTTAGATGGTAGTTCAATTACTACTGGTACTAGAGATGCCAGTACCCAATAGTTTCTGGGCTTAAAAAAACACCAAAAAGGGTGTGTCATTTGGGGCCTGTGTTCGTTTGGAAGGAAAACCAGGAAGGCTGGTAACAATGACTGAAGTGCTGGCAAAGATAATGCCTGAGTCATTAGGGGAGGCACAGCCGACAGTAGAGTGTGAGTATGCCTGCACAATTAATTGCATATTTATCAAAATCTTCAATTTGCCCTTGTTAAAGGTCACAAACGACTACAACTCAATAATTGCATTATTGTTGAGTTTTTCTATACAGCAAGCGCCTAACAAGTGTAATTGAATCCATAATCAGTTTTTCACAATGAATACCCTCAATCCAAATATCGGCCAAATGAACCGCAACCTTATTTGATAAAAATAACAATTTACAATGGTGCAACCCTAGAATCAGCACGGGACACTTACTGCCAGACCACGGAAGAAGTCTTTGATGGATTCCTCGCTGACGTCGTAGGGCAGGTTGCCCAGGAAGGCGGTGTAGGGTGGGCTGCGGGGCAGCCGGGCGCGGTCCACGTCGGGCTCGCGGGCCGAGCGCGGAGCGGTGGGCAGGATGGAGCGGTCGATGGCAGACGCCCGGAACGAGTCCTCCTCCGTGTGCCAGGAGGTGGAGACTGCATGGACAGGGGTAGCCCAACAGCAACCATGTCAGCGGGTTGCCATGCACACGCTTGTGGACCACAAGGGGTCCTTCAACTCCATGACGGAGGAGACAAAAGAGCTATACTGTTCTATACGAATACAAGACGTGCTATTGTTGTGCTTGTGAAATGAAACGCTGTGCTACGTCTGACTGACTCCACAATTTACGCATCAAGTGACATCATTTAGAAGATATTTTGAAGGGGAAGAATGTGCGCACCATCTCCATCCAGGTCGTCGGTCTCGTCGGCCCAGCTGGTAGACTTGGCGGGGTAGTTGGGAGGTGGGGCATTTCCTCTTTCCCCTCCTCCTCCTCCTCCTCCACTGTCCTCAGACAGGAAGTCAGTCAAGGAAAAGGTCTTCCCTTTCTTATTCCCCTTCTTTTTAGCTGCTATAAGACATACAAAACAAAGAATGGAGTTGACATCATTATTTTGGACACTGAAACTGAAGACGGTAACACCTTTCCTACCGCTTTATAAACCCATGCTGGTAAACAGGAAAGTATTACAAGATCTGTTTACGGTCAAAAACAGAACATGGCAGGAAAATGCACCAACGCACTATTCAACAACAACACAATAAGAGCAGGGGGTCCTGCTTTTGTTAACAGTCCAGTGGCCGTGCTTCAGTTAACTACGACCTGTCCATGTGCGATAAAGGATTGCAGTGTGCCGACCGAGATAAGGAGTGTACCAATTTGTTCCTAAGAAAACGTTCCAACTAACCCATATTTCAAGTATTCCCTGCTCAAAACAAAGGGAGTGGTCAGTAAATGACACAAAAAACACAATAAATCGGAACCGGGTGTGGGCTCTGTTGGTTGCAAACTGATAATTAAAAAATGGAGGACAAGTGCATACCTGTAAACGTATGACTTGGGTGCATTGCGAGTATTAGAAGGAAATAATAAGCATGCATTTTTTTCAAAGAAAAACTTGTGCTCAGTTTCTGTATTCAATCAACGGCAGTTTGTGGGGGGTTGGACGCCGGTTTGTTTTGGTCCTGGGGAGGGAGGTCAGAAGGACAAAGCTCCCAGTAAGCTTTATTGTCAAAAATCCAGGCCGTCAGGGCATTCTTTCACAAAGCGCAAAAGCCATACACATACCCCCCACACACTTACTGTTTACACTTTGAGCATTGCTCAACCCAAACTCAAAGATGAATGAAAAGCAATTAATCACTCAATCGCACCCGTGGTGCATTGAGAAATGTACACCGTATCGTGGCTGCATCTACTGTGGCTATCGTTAATTTAGCTCAAGAGATGTTATTCAGACGATACGTATGGTGAGAAAAAGCAATCAGTCTGTTGACTTGCTAGCCAAGTATCTCGCCATTGTCTTTATGTGAGCATAGTCAGCAAAGGACTGCTGACGGGGGAAGTATCCCCTGCTTAGCTGGTCAGGTTTTAGGGCCTAGCGCTCATGGCTGCGCCAGCACCAGAATGCGCCACTAGCAAGCAGCAGCATACAAGTTAAAGACACACACATGCGGATCAAAGTTGCACCACCCCGTCAAGGGGGGTTTTGAATGCGACAGACGCCGCTAATATGGTATTTATCCATCGGCTACTTAACGCGGACGTAGCCGAATTAAGTGGCGCACGTGGGGAATTCCGTGGGAAGCGCACATTATTCAAGTCGACCCCTCCTCCAAGAAATGCCCGAACCGAGGCTACGAAGACACAATGTGGCGTTTCTTTCCGCAGTGGGCGACACTTCATAAACATGACACCAAAACCCAAATAAACAAGAGCACTCAGAAAATATTTGAGGCGTTGATCGCAGAGGCGTCTATAATATTCTATGTATAAAAGGAATTCCCGCGATATCTGCGCAGAGATGGCTAAATCGTGCAAGTCGTTGCCTCGCACATACCGCTCTTTCGGCCGCTGCGACTTTACTGGGACTAACAACCGTAACGCGTGGTCGTTCTCGTACGACAATAACACCGATTACTAAAACAGATGTTAGGCATGGTGTAAGCCCCCCGTTCGATGTGTGGTCGAGATAATACACTCTGAAATATCCTAAACGACCCAGATCGTTCACCCACATAAACCTCACCTGACGCCGCCATCTTGGAGAGCGAGTTGGTACCAGAGTCCCGGATGAAGGCGTCACAAGTTTATTATCGGGGGCGCGCAGCGAGGTTCACGAGCATGTCTTTCCACAAGTCCATTTAGTTCGAGAAGGGTCTCTAGCTGCAGACGTTCATCCTCACGCCATTCAATTCCATTCAGTTTTAATTCATAAACATTTTATGGCATGGCAGACGAACGCTACATTGCTAAGCAGGTGCACATTTTGGCCAAAATATGAATTAGTTCAAATATCAAAAGCAAAATACAAAATATATATACATATCCAAAAGTAGAATATTACATGTTAAATATACAAAAAGTAAAATATTGAATAGGCCTCTTGAAGAGTGTATAAAAAGTATAAAATATCCCCTGATAAAGTAAAGATACACTGTACATAAACTGTATTTACATACGATATGTGCAATAGTGCAATCGTTATGCAATCGTGTTTACAATGATGTGCTAGTGGTGGATGTCCCGTTTATAGGGAGTTTGAGGTCCTTCTCTCATCACTAAAGGTCACGAATTGTGCTGCATTGATCGCACATTGTTGTATTTCTCCCAACAGATGTAGCAGATTGTTTGCATCTGCAGTGTTTTCAAAGTCCTTGCATGTCGGTGTAATCTGTGGGAAGCGTGTGTTCCTGATTGTCTTGGTAAGACTGGTCAGACGTTCGGATGTGCAGCTCAGTATCCAGTTGTTGTTTCTGCAGTGGGACCAGCGTCTGTCTTCATGGGAGCCAGCTCGCTCTGTGGCGTCCCCTCTTGATGGCCTGGCCGTGTTCGCTGAGACTGTGTCTGGTCAAGGATTTTCTTCGTTTTGGGTCAGTCACGGTGGTTAGTTATTCTGCCACTGTTTATTTTCTGTTTAAGGATAAGTAACATGCCATAGTCTTCTTTTTGTTTTCTTACAATTTGGTTTAGACTGATGTCCTCGCACCAGTTGGGTAAGGGGACTCTATTCTAGAACTCTCTGTGGGTGAGGGACTTGTTGTGGAGCGTGTGGCTGTCTCTTTCCTTCAGGTGGTTATACAATTTTAGCACTGTCTTTTGATAATGATTGGATATCGTCCTAATTCTGCTCTGCATGCATAAGATTTGCAGAGGATAGATTTGCAGATTTCTGAATACAGTTTCAATTTGATGCTTGGATGCTTCTAGTTTGATGCTCATTTGTATGGCATAACAAGTCCCTCCTTGCCTTGTCTCTCAGGTCATTCACGGCTTTGTCAAAATTCCATGTAGTGTTCATGTTTATGCCGAGGTTTACCCCCCATACGCTGGTACACTTCAGTGAACATCTTGTGCCTCCAATATGGGCCCCTGATCACTGCATAGTTCCTCAGGAGCCCTGAACCCACAGGACATTTCACACAACGGCTGTGGTAGCAGCGCTCTGGAGAGGGACTGCATGCACCTCTGGCAATTTGGTAAAATAGTCCAGGGCCGCAAGGACGTGGCGGTTCCCATTGTCAGTGGTGGGAAAAGGACAAAGGACATCCAGTTTTGTGGATGACATCCAACCAAACCTCTTGGGTGGTTGCGGTGTTCTCTGCCTTCATGCATACTCGCTTCCCCAGCATGCCGACTAGCCCCCCAGTCACAGTTCTGATTTAACAGGCGCCGGGTGTACACTCTGTCTATGGCAGCACCCGTGGACAACACAATGGAGATGGTGGAAGCCATGTTTGGGAGAGTGCCCAGCAAGGGTGCCCATTGATGGAGGTTGTGGCCGTGCTTGCCCCACTCTGCCAGCGTGAAAGTTGTGGGGACTTCTATTTTTAAGAAGACACACGATAAGCGCAATATAACCATACCATGCACAATAAAATACAGTGGCATCTACACATTACAAATTTAATTAATAAGGAAGCACGATAATTCATTTTCCACTTTAACACACGTGATAACAGATGTTATTTTTCCCATGGGTCCTGGCATTAGAGATGGGGGTCAGCGCTGCAGAAGTGCCTAAAACTGGAGGTCTGCAGCTAAACGCTATTGCAAATTGGGCAATGCGACTCCACAGTCGATAGGTGGCAGCAACGTACCTGCACATTTGGTTTGGGAAGCGATTTACAGGAAAAGAAGAAATTGTCCACACGTCAAAACAAACTTAATACAAAGTTCATTGCTCATGAAACCATCGTCCTCACGAACATGAGTGCGCACGATGAGAAAGCAGATGGAGACCCTTTACCTGAATCTCCACCTATGCTTTCGCGGGACCTAAAAAGCGTCCTTGTCACCAGTGTGTTACAGTTAGAGGAGATCGACGACGGTCTTTACAGGTAGAACTAACGTTACTCATTGCACATTTAAACGTCAAAGGTAGCCAATCTCCTGACTTGACCATATGTTTACCATATTTGAAGATTGGCCTAGTAGTCAGATTCCTTTAACAGTTTAATGAATTAATTTTCAAAGTACATTACATTGACTTAGCTTTACAGAACACACCTCCCTTTTTAACCAGAGGAAAAAACCACTGGATACCCCTCAGTCGGCGTTTATTCGGAGGGCAAATAATCGGTCAGGCCCTTGTAGCTGCCGCCAAATCTGTAGGTGATCATCTCTATGCACATTCTCTTCAGTGCTACTTTGTACGAGCAGGTAAGATGCATTCTCGAATCATTCATAATATATATTCATAATATAACCCTAGCCCTAACCCTGACACTGATAACTGATAACGTACACTACAAAACACATTGAACAAAAAAGGAATGCAGTATAAACAAAAACAGAACAAGAACAACTGTTATTGGTTCTGCTGCTACAATATAGGACAACATTGCCTTATGTTTAACCTTCTGTTCTTTTCTGTACTTTTGGTCATTACATACTCATGTCTGCATTGGTTATGTCTAGGCATACTTTACTTTAAGGCATATGTTAAGTTCATCATGGATAAACAGTATCTACCTACCTGAGCTTAATTAAGCTGTGTGTGTGTGTGTGTGTGTGTGTGTGTGTGTGTGTGTGTGTGTGTGTGTGTGTGTGTGTGTGTGTGTGTGT
>JAOPJL010000026.1:19005572-19021357 GCA_027123545.1 Trisopterus esmarkii | reverse complement strand
TGTGTGTGTGTGTGTGTGTGTGTGTGTGTGTGTGTGTGTGTGTGTGTGTGTGTGTGTGTGTGTGTGGGTTGGGGGGGGTTTGGCCCTAGGTGACCCAGACACCCCGGTGTTGTATATGGTGGATCGCGTACGGGACGGCCGTAGTTTCTGCGTGCGTTCGGTGAAGGCAGTCCAGCATGGGGAGCCCATACTGGTCCTCCAGGCTTCATTCCACATGGACCAGCCCAGCCCTCTACAGCACCAGTTCTCCATGCCGGAGGTCCCACCGCCAGAGGACCTGCTCTCACTAGAGGACCTCATTCGCTTTGTCCTCGGGTACAGAGCTTCACACTGCTGGGAAATGCGTTCCAATGGAACTATGAGCAAATCTGATCATCTTTTTTTGCCTTTTCATATTTTAACTTAATACTATTTAAAACAGATATTTCCCACCATTCCTGTCTTGGATTAATACATAAACAATAACAGATGCTAATGCTTATGGTTGCTTGATATGATATGGCCATATATAAACCAAAGACAAAATTATCTTTCTCATAATATGATAATGGTAATATAATTTAATATATGGTCAATCATTTTTTTGTTTGGGTGCAGGACACTCTAGTGTCCTGCACCCAAAGTGTTTTCATTTAACCTGTAGGCATTCTGTAGGCATCCTTGAGCAGGACCCCTAACCCCAACATGCTCCTTCACGATTGGCAAAGCAAAAAGTTGTTTGTCAGAAAGAAATAATGTTTATAGTAAATGTCATGTTTTTGTTGTGATTCAATATCTTGCTTTCCAAAGCTGGGAGAAAAACCTCCATTTGCCAGGAATCTTAACATGTGACTTAATTTGTATTTAATGGAGAAGAAAACCTGACCTGGAGCAAAAGGTGAAACAGGGATTCACCAAGGTGTTGGCTAACGAGGTACCCATCGAAGTCCGGCCCGTCAACCCTTTACAGTTCTCCAGAGAGGTCACAACGGAACCCAAGAGAATGTTCTGGGTCCGTGCCCGAGGACACATAGGTATGGCAAAAAGCAAACGCCTTTATCGTTCTTCTAAACCACTTATTTTAGGTTAGTGTGTAGTGACTATGGTGTTTCAACTCCCAAGCCGAAAGGTACAGGGTTAAATCCCTAATGTCCAACGTCTAGCCTGTACGCATCCTTGAGCCAGATTCCTCAATGACATGTGTCCACTATAAGTTTGTCTCTTGGTTTTTCTATTTATTTAATTTTAGTCTGCTACTTTTTTTGTACAATATATTACTATTTGATGAATTATTGTTATCGTTGTTTTGTCTTGAAATAATATAAAGATATCTTGTGTTTTTTCAAAAGGGGAAGGAAACATGAAGCTTCACGTTTGCGTAGCCGCCTACATTTCAGACTACTCCTTCCTGGGCACCACAATGATGTCCTATCCCGCTAAAAGGGTGAAAATGATGGCTTCCTTGGACCACGCCATGTGGTTCCACAACACCTTCCGCGCTGACGAATGGATGCTGTATGAGGTCGAGAGTCCGTGGGCAGGTCAGTGTGTTGCTTGGGACATTCTCGTTTTTTTACCATTGCAATTCAGGTACATTGCCTTCCTATTTATGAATACATGCATGATACTTTTGTTGTTCCGGTATGGTGCACAAATTAATTAAAAAAATAAAAACTCTATGAACTGACATGTTACTTGATTCCCTCTAGGGGGCAGCCGAGGACTCGTCCAGGGACGGCTGTGGAGAAGAGATGGGGTGTTGGCCGCCTCCTGTTGCCAGGAAGGGCTCATCCGTTTAACCGCCTCCAAGGACCAGAGCAAACTTTAGCATGTGCTCTGGTGGAATCGGTCCCCTTGTGCCCTGTGTAGTGCACTGCTTTGTACTCCGCAACCAAAGTACAAATACGGTTCCCCAACATCGTGCTCTCATAAATACACACTGAAACTACTCCTGACAGCTCGACCTGGGACATTTAACACATGTCTGATGGTTTAGGCGACCAATACCATCGTACTGGTGGATGCTCACCACATAATTATGGACATAATTCCCAAATATTCTTGTTACATAACTAGTGTAATATGTAATGTTCACTTTGTAGGGTGTGGGAAATGAGGGAACAAGGGAGCCAATTCAAACACAGACTCAATAATATTCTTAATCAGCAGAAGTAATTCATAGCATTCCATGTTTCTTGTGTAGTGTCGCTGTCATGTTTTTTTTTGTCTAAGTAGATGGATCAATGCTCTTTGCTAATTTTGAGAGAGTAATTATTTTAATCACCACTTTGCACTGCTCTAAATTATTGAATGTTAGTTCCAGCAAAAATAAATAGTGAATAAAATAAACTCATTAAATATTTATGCATATCATCTTTTTTTCCAACAATTAATGACGTTGGCAGTTGGTCTGCCTCAATATTTTCCATTTTAATATACATTTATTATTCAATTTTGTATGGTTTCATCAACATTGCTTCAACCACATTTCTACAAAAACATTGTACATTCCGCTCTTGAAGGCAATTCTGCAAGCCAAGACATAGCAAAGAAGATAAATGAGGGCTCTTGTCAATCCAATCACCTACACTCCAGTCCAGGTGGTGGCAGTAACGCACCGATAAGATAGACCGGGCCGAGTATATAAACACAAGAAGTAGAAGAAGCAACCAGCAACCAAAGAACAGCCATTTGCGGTATGCTTCTCGGTTCCCGCTCGCACGAGGCTAGGATCTTTTTTTGGTAGCGCACTTCGTGATTAACTAATACTGCGGGAAACGACTAGGTGAAATCGTATCTAAATCAGACATGCCGCGTGTGTATGTCGGCAAGCTCAGCTATCATGTCCGAGAGAAAGACCTCCAGAGGTTTTTCAGCGGATATGGCAAATTATTGGAAGTCGACCTGAAGAACGGGTAAGCTTTCGATTCATAGGCCATGCTAACATTACACGACTTTATCAACCGGATCTGCGTGCAATCGTGCTATTGTGCTTGAACTTGTTGATTGTCCGGATACGATCCTTGATGTTTACCCCGACAGCTAATGAAGCGAGTAGCCAAGTACTTTGGCTACAGTTCAGGGTCCAGTTTGATGTGTAAATGTTGTCTTACGGTCGATGGCACAACGTTAATGTTACCCAACCACCACGTCCAGATCCTTCGGGTGAATAATCAGTAGTTTCATCAAACAAAAAGTCAGTCGCCATGCAATAACGTGACGCCCCATGAGGAATATCAGTTTAATATGCCTGTCCCACAAACTTAACTATCGTGCATGTTTGAGTTGGAATGGGCTTGCTAATGCATTTCTATAAGAGTGTGAGTGTGTATATATATAGATGTCAGCCAGCACCCATGAACACACGTGTTATGTGTCCCTGCAGGTACGGTTTTGTCGAGTTCGAGGACAACCGCGATGCAGATGACGCCGTTTACGAGCTGAACGGCAAGGAGCTGTGCGGGGAGCGGGTGATCATCGAGCACGCCCGGGGCCCGAGGAGAGACGGCTACGGTTATGGAGGAGGAGGAGGAGGCGGCGGCGGCGGCGGCGGCGGTGGCGGCGGCGGCCGCGATGGGGGTGGTGGAAGAAGTAGTGAGTCCAATGATGCAACCACCGCCACGCTTGTTTTGCTATGTAGGATAGAATAGTGTTTATTTACCGTATTGAAATTATTCTACACGTGTTATCGACTTTTAGCCCGCTATATACTGATTTATAAAGGACTGCATAGCTGTCTATTGCCAGTATAATTCCAGCCCACTATGTTGGTGTAATTTATATATTCAGTGAACCGACTCTATAATCACTAATTCAAAGTTGACTTGGAGGTGTGCCTTTTTTTTTTAAATTATATATATTTTTCAAACTACATTGTTTGTAGAGGGGCACGCCTCCCAAACATGAGTTGTCACTGTAAATATTGTCTCATCTTTTTGGGGAGGATAAATCTACTACCATGCCGAATTATTAAATATATTCAGTTATTCATGTTCAGATATATATGCATGCATAACTACAAAAAATATATTATTCTAGACACCTTTCCTTTCTAAAGATAACATGGCTTTTGTTATGTACATTATCCATTATATGTATTCTACTCCCGTTGTGGCCTGCAATTATTCTGGCAAAAATCAAGGGTATATGTTTTTATATCTTGATATAGAGAACAGGTACAAACATTATTTTGGTTCTGAAAGGGAGACACTTCTTAACGGTCTTGTCGTAATGGACTTGGTATTTGAAGAATGCAGTCTCAACCAGCTTTAGCATTACATTTATCTATGTTGAATACCCCAAAAATGTTTAAAAACAAAAAAAGGCTAGCTGATATTAAGCTCTCCCTGGGAAAAGGGCTGTACCTCTGCGCGGTAGGGCTGTGCCGATTGTAATATCTTCAGACTGTCTCATAAACAGGAATCGAATAACCATCACAACAGCCGTTAACCCATAGGAGTTTTGCGTCAAACTCTTCCCCTTTCCCCTAAAATAGGTGCCCTGTTAACATGCTCCACTCACCGTTCCAAAGCAGGTGGTGATGAGTGCTTGGTAGTACTTTAGGCCTGTTTATTTTCTACATGGCAAGGGAAAAGCCTACTAGTTGCTTAACCTCCATAGGGTATCTCAAATTTGAAAATATCAAAAATGTGATTTGTTAACGGTCACAAGAAGACTTCCTCAATCAGAACCTGCGGAGACCGATCAACTGAGCATTTTTATTTCTATGGCGTTATTTAAATAACACAAAGAGCAACACTACATCACGTAGGATTGCTGCCTGGACGCTAGTGGCTCCACTCTACGGTCCTAGCGACAGGGGGACGGCCACCCGTTGATAAATCACACAGGTGCTATTGTGGATGACGGATCGCCATTAAAAGGAAAAAATATCCCTACCTGTTGTTTATTCAATTACGAACAGGTTATTGTTAGTAGGTAGAGCTTTATGCTATATTTTGGCTTTGATTAAACATTCCAACAGCTAATACATATATGTGATTTAAAAGCCTTCTAAAGACTAATTCCTGATGCCACAGGGTTCTTTCATGACCATCAATGGCAATCAAAATGATGCGATCGGCACACCCCTACTGCTTTGATTTTAATGGTGGGTATGCTGGGTGGGTTGAGCTGACATAAGGCCCCGGTAACCCTGATGAAGAAACCAAACTTTGGTTAGTACAGGATGTTCAGGAATTCCTATGACGTGTTTGCTGCCACCTTGAGTTAAAGTGTGGTGTTAGACTTTTAGACTTTATAATGTATTAAAACCAAAGGAATGAGACATGTGAACATTTTTGTACTTGTATTCAGCTATATCAACATTAACAAAGTGCTTGATGTTTCAATTTGAAAGAGTCCACTGCGGGCTGGTCCGAGTCCATTGAGGCTAAAGATGACTGGGGGCTAAGATGACTGCCTGACCCGTTTGGCCTTGGCTTTCACCTTACAATGTGTGTGTGACCTTTGCCCTTTGACCATTGGCTGACCTAAGGGGAAGCCATGATGACGGCATCCTATTCCCCAATAGACCAGGTTGATGGTGAGGAATACTGTTGGTTTTACTGTTGCAAGACATGTCGAAGAGGTCAAAGCCCACACATGTTTGTATTTTAAGAGCCATTTGCTGTGCATTAATTACGCATTAGCTGGCTCTTAAAACGATTAAAGTGTCATTCACCTAGTTGGTGGGAGGTGTGAAGCACCCAGTTTGATTTTGTTTACTAAGGTATTCGCCAGAGATACCTGTAAAGACGTAGAATATTTTAATGTTAGATTCTAAGACTAGATACTCAGATTAGTGACTTGTAACTTTGATGTATACATTCTATATGACTCATGGTCATATAGAAATTATAAATGTCTGTCAAACTTGTATTATAATGTTAAATTGAGTTATTTTATGGTTTTCCCAGGTACAATTGTTTATACAGGTGATTTGCCTCAGTACATGCTCCCACCTTTGATATAAAGTTAAGAACCAAGTATAAGTATTTAAACTGACTGAATAGCAATGCAGAGTAATAAAACTGCAACTACCCTAACCCCCAATTTGGAAAATTAACTCCTCCATATTGTGTATAGATGTGCCGTTATACAATCTTTCATGCAACAGCTGAGATAACATTTAAATCATACACCCAAAACCCTAGATCAGGTATACAGTTTTACTTTCACCAGACCCTTTTTTTTTTAAATATTATTTTCTTTTCTCGCCTTGAATCCTCACCTGTTAAGTGTACGACTGCAAGGTGTAATTTCCCTGCCCCTGTCCCCTCTGAAGGTAGCGGCTACAGCAGCAGCAGGGGGAGCCGGCAGGGAACTGGCAGGGAGAAGTATGGGCCTCCGGTTCGCACGGAGTACCGCCTCATCGTGGAGAACCTGTCCAGCCGCTGCAGCTGGCAGGACCTCAAGGTGAGACCCAGGAAATGTTGGTTTGTTTATAAACACAGGTGTCCAAACTACGACCACACACACACACACCAACCTACACTGCTGCACGTTGACTGCTTCCTGCATCATTTTAGTACAACATAATATATCAATTCTATAAATAATTCTAATTAATGAATTCAATTAATCCCAAACGAGAAACGGTAGAAGCATCAGTTAACCTCACACGGCTTTCGGACACAGTAACTTGCCATGATGAACACGAAGGCGGTAATATGATGCCTATTGGGATGTATCGTTTCTGCAGGATTTTATGCGACAGGCCGGCGAGGTCACCTATGCTGACGCTCACAAAGAACGCACTAACGAGGGGGTGATCGAGTTCCGGTCCCGCTCCGACATGAAGCGTGCCATTGACAAGCTGGACAACACGGACATCAACGGGAGGAAGATCCGCCTCGTGGAGGACAAGCCCCGCCGCCGCCGGTCCTACTCTGGCAGCAGGTCCAGGTGAGAGGAGGACAAGGGAAATTAAACGCCTTGTGAATGGGCCCATATTGTACCAGCACTTTTCTTTTTTTAGGGATGGACCGATATGTATTTTTTTTTTTTTCAAGGCCGATGCAGTTTTTTTTTTTTTTCATCAGCCTTGGCCCATACTGATTTCCTTGAGCCGATACTACCCTGGAGATCCAGAATTCTCACAAGAGCTCAATTTAAATTTGTTTAGAGTCACTCTGGGAACGAGCAATATACTCACTCCCCGACTCCCCTGCCCCATAACATTAACCAATCACATCGGTGTATCTGGTAGAGGCAGGCCAAATGCGTTGGTGTTTTGTTTTGTAGTTGATTAGCCATTTCAAACTCTACCATTGGTGACCTTACAAGTGGGGTTCCTCCCAAATGAATGAATGATTGATGGGTCCGAATTATCAGTTGGTGCAGTCCACTGGGTTGGCTTGGCTATTTGTGTACTTTTTATCGTTAATCAAATGAAGCACCTGGTGCTAAAATGTTAGTGATGCTCATGTGTGTGATTGGTTGATCCTCCAGGTCTCGCAGCAGACGTCGTTCCCGCAGCAGGAGCAGGCGTAGCAGGAGTTCCAGAAGCCGCTCCAGGTCCCGCTCCCGGTAAGAACTCCCCCTGCTGGAAGAAATGGAAGAACACAGACGTATTGGTCCGGTCTAGCTCAACTGGTGGGGCAGCATGCCACCACTGCCAGGGTTAGGGGGTTTGACTGGGGTATGCTTTGGCTGGGTATGTACGTCTAATGTGGTTGTAACTTTATGTCAAATACAATATTTTAGACTCGCCCAACATTTTATATATGTTGTATTAGATCTGAAAAACGAATTGATGCATTTCGGTAAAACCCATTTCAAAAGACTAATGGATTATTATTATAATTTTTTTTTTGCAGTTCCCGATCTCGCAGCAAACGCCGCTCCCATTCCAGGTCGGTGCGCAGGTCGCGCTCCAGGTCCAGGAGGAAGTCTCGCTCCAACTCCCATGACAGGACCCGCACACGCAAGTCCCGCTCCCGCTCCAAGAGCCGCAAGTCCCGCTCCCGCTCCAAGAGCCGCAAGTCTCGCAGCCGCTCCAAGTCCCGCTCCAAGAGCGGCAAATCGCGATCCCGCTCGGTCACCCGCAAGTCACGCTCCAAGAGTGTGTCCAAGGTCAAGTCGGAGCGAGCGACTCGCAGCCCATCCAAGGAGAAGTCTGTGAGCCACAGGTCCCCGAGTCGCTCCCCGTCCCCTGTAAATGAGATCCGCGCCAAGTCACCCTCTAAGTCCCCCACCCCCAACGGTGACCGGCCCCCCTCCATGTCCCCCGCCAAGCGGTCGCCATCTCACTCGCCCTCCCGCTCTAAATCTCGATCCAAGTCTCGTTCTAAATCTCGATCCAAGTCCCGTTCTAGATCCAGATCGCCGTTGCAAGATTAGCTACTTAATGTAAATTGTTGTTGAACAACAAAACGTATTCTAATCCATGTGTTAGTTAGCAGCGTTTAACACTGGTTGAGTTTTCTACAGCAAGGGGTTTGTACTAAACTCTGGATGAATGCAGATCTGTGTCTTGATAAGCTTATGGATTCCGTAAACGCATTTCCTAAGTTTAAGGTTGTTTTTTTTTTTGGTTCTGCAATAATGGTGTTCTTGGAATTCTTGTTTATCATCTGTAAAATAATCTTGTGAATGGGTGATTCAGGAGCTTGGTCAAATGGAATCGCTTGAAATGTCCCAATCAAGATTTTTTTTTTTGGAAATATATATTTTAAAAACGAATGGATTGAACTGGGAAGATGAATTTTTGATAGGTTTGTATGTGTAATGTTTAAATGGTGACGTATAGAACACGAACTGAAACGTACACAATTGCATGTTTTGGCGTTGCCGTTTCAAAAGCGCATTTTGAGAACTGTCCTATTCCCAATGGCTCGAATTACACTCAGCAGTCAATTTCAGGTTATTTCCTATGTCCTAGCTGTTTGGTTTTTTTGTTTTAAATAAAAGTACAAAAGGAAAAGGCTATGGCTTTATTATTGTCTACTCCATGAAACTTAAGCATGAGTCTTCTTCAAACCAGGACATGGTTAGTTTGGCGGTCCTCTGGTTGCTTCCCATTTACTATCTTCTACTATTCCCCATTAACCGCTGTTATTTTATCATTTATAGACTTGATTATTATGCTATGACTTCTTATGGGTGAGGTTACTTTTATGAAGAGGTTCTTCGCCGAAACAGTGAGTTAGGTAAAGGCGGTTGCTATCTTTATAGGTCCGTGGTTGCTATGAGGTTTGCGCCTATGGTTACCGTGTCCTCCCACAATGCATCAGTGTGGCCAGCTTGGATCTACTAGCTAGCGGAACAAAAATCAACTTCTGATGGGAGGGAGGGGGGAGCTATCGTTCAACATTAAAGGAACCTATTTCGAAAAACACCATTTTGTCTGGGTGAAAACATTGAGTAATTGCTCCTTGGGTATCCAGGTAGATTGAAGTGTTGCGGCGGAGAAGCTACGAGCTAAAGGGTTGAAGGGGGGCTCTCGTAAGGACGAGCCGCGGCGGAGCATGGACCAGGAGCAGCGCAACGCGGTGGTGCTAAACGCTTCTAAGAAGGAGCTGTTTACGGCGAGCACCGGGTACAAGTCTCTTCAGAAGCGACTCAAGGCTCAATGGAAGATACAAAGGTAATTTGTTCATTAAAAAACACACTGGCGAACAGCATGCAACTTTGATGCTACTCCCTTAGTTCATGCTAGATTAAAATGGGCTGCTCATTTCAACATTAAAAAAATACCCTGTTTCCTTAAGTATTAAAGAGGAGCTGTCCTCGGAAAAGCTGAAGGGCGTCAAATTGTGGATAACTGCTGGGCCGAGAGAGAAGTTCACCGCATCCGAGGTAAAAAACAACATAATGACATTAACCTTATCGCTGTTATCATTCACCAATAAACTTATAAGTATAGTAGGATATTGTGGTGAAGCTTCACACTGTTATCTATAGTCTACGGTCTACCACACTATATAAACAAGCAAAAACAACCAACCTGGTATTGAAAAGGGTGTTAATTATTCAGATGTGGTTTGGTCTTGGGGATTTGACGCTGGTTTGCCATTGTGTTAAAGCTGGAGGTGCTGAAGCAGTATCTAGACGAAGGAGGGGACATCCTGGTGATGCTCGGTGAGGGAGGAGAAACCAAGTACGACACCAACATCAACTTTCTCCTGGAGGAATTTGGAATCATGGTCAATAATGGTACTGTGTGTGTGTGTGTGTGTGTGGTAAACTCAATAACGTATATACATATAACTGCAACGTGTAGGCTTGATAAGGTTAATTTTCCTCCCTCAAAATGACAGATGCCGTGGTGAGGAATGTTTATTACAAATACTTTCATCCTAAGGAGGCCCTTGTATCTAACGGCGTTTTAAACAGGCGAGTTAAGACCGTGCTTACATTAAGCTTATGATACTTACATTACTCAATCTATGATATAGCTTTGTTCTCATGGCTTTAACACGCTTCCCTCCCATCCTCTCCTACTTTAGAGAAATCAGTCGTGCCGCAGGTAAAGTGATGCCGGGGTCAACCGAAGATGACGGCACCAGGAATAATGCTCAGTGAGTCCTCTGCTCTCATCCCTCTTTTCCCCTTTGGCCTCTTGTGTGATGTAGGTTTATTATTCAGGTACCTGTTGAGCCTTTCATGTGTCTTGTTATGAACAGTATGTATGTATATATATATATATATATGAAACCTTTTCTTTGTAAATAGAATTGCACTTATTTTGTCAATTACTATTGAACGTTTTTGAACGTTTTTGAACTGATGTGGGTTGCTGTCACAATTTCCTCTGGGGATGACTGAAGTAGGCCTACCCTAATCTCATCTAATGTCTGATCTAGTCCTTTATTAAAGCTGTTCTGCACTGCTGTCTTTGTGTTGTGTACGCTGGGCAGGGCTCTGACCTTCGTGTACCCATACGGGGCTACGCTGAGCGTGATGAAACCCGCCGTAGCTGTTCTTTCCACCGGCTCTGTCTGCTTCCCCCTTAACCGGCCTATCCTAGCCTTCTACCAGGCCAAGGTGAGCGTTCGCTTCAGCTTTTACACACGTCTTTTGATAAACAGCAGGTGAGGTGTGTGCATACGTCTACATGGGACAACTGATATCTGACTGTTGGGTCGTGTCTTCTCATTGAAGGAGATGGGAAAGCTTGCCGTCCTGGGCTCCTGCCACATGTTTAGTGACCAGTACCTTGACAAAGAGGAGAACAGTAAAATATTGGTTAGTGCATTTTAGTTAAATTCAAAATCACGCATCATTTCAATTTTGGTTTGGATGTTTGTGGAGAGAGCAGGTTGATGTGTTGTGGCCTGACGATTTTTCTTCCACCCCATCAGGACGTGGTGGTTCAGTGGCTGACGACCGACAACATCCAACTAAATCAGATTGATGCTGATGACCCAGAGGTAACAAGACATGATTCTGAACCCTTTAACTACAGACAACTTTCACCGATCTGGTACTCTTGTCCCCTTGCGTAGATCACAGATTACACCATGCTACCAGACACAGGGCGCCTGTCCGACCGCCTCCGGGTGTGCTTGCAGGAGGGGGAGGAGAACCCCAGGGACTTCACCTCCCTCTTCGATATGTCAATGTTCAAACTGTCCACAAACACCTTGCCTCAAGTAATCAGGTACCTCCCCAATGCCAAGAGCGATGTCTGTAACAACTGACCCTTTCTATCAAATAACAGGCCATCATTTTCTATTTTTTTGCAGCGCTTACCAGCAACTCAATGTTAAGCATGAGCCCCTGCAGTTGATCACGCCCCAGTTTGAGACGCCACTACCTCCGCTTCAACCTGCTGTGAGCTTCTCTCCCCGCCATGACTCATTCCTTCCATCAATTCATTATTTCAGACACGTTGCCATATGTGTGACAGCATTTAATTTCCTTCCCTTACATACAGCAACGGCTTTTGTAGATGTGAGAGACATTTTACATTGAATTCTAATTTCATCGCCCCTACCAAGAGATCTTGGTAGGGGGGGGATTAAATTAGAAATTCAATGTTGTCTCAGATCTCTGGGTAGGGGGATTGGGCACAGATTCACACTGTGCCCTATTTGTATTCCTCTTTTCATTTTAGCTGTTATTACTTGTTCTGATCTGCATTTTTGACAATGCCTGGAAACCATCATTTTATTGTCACTACTGATAACTGCTCGTTGTCCACTAATTAGTGTATACATGAAACTTGGTTGCTGTCCACTTTAGGTCTTCCCGCCTGCGTTCAGGGATTTGCCCCCACCCATGCTGGACCTGTTTGACCTGGATGAGGCCTTCTCCTCAGAGATGGTGCGCCTGGCACAGCTTTCCAATAAATGTGAGTTTTCAGGATTCTTCTGTCTTATTTGCAGGACAGGCGGTGGCACTAGATGGGTGTCTATAAATGATTGTACTTTCCACCTCAGGTACCTCGGATGACGACCTTGAGTTCTATGTGCGCAAATGCGGAGAGATTTTAGGGGTGACAGGAAAGTTGGATAAAGACCAGAGAGACGCCAAACACATTCTGGAACACATTTTCTTCCAGGTGGTTGCCTTCAAAAAATTAAATCAGGTGAGTTCGTCTATACACACTCCTGGTAAAATGAATCCGTATGAAATTGTGCAATGTCAAGACACTGATCCAATGTGTTCCCTTTCACAGGAACACGAGAACACGGAGGCACCGTTTTCCACATTCTAATTAGATTCAGAATACTATAGATTCATAGCTTTTCATTAAGACTTTATAGCGCTGACATTCAGAAACTATCCAAGTAGATTGTATAAAGTTCATAACACCAACATACTAATTAAAGCAACAGGCATGGTGGTTTTAATGCACTTGGACAATAATGTCTAAGGCAACAAAAGATGTCAGGTGCATAGCACACACTACATGGGGACCCAACGTCACAAGTTGGCAAAGAAGGCTGGCATCAAAATAAATGTCAGCATTTTGTGTCAACATAATACAATGGCGTGCTGATGAATTGATCTTTTGTACTGTAAATAATTATAAATAAATCCATTTGATTAAATTTTATTGAAATGTCAATTTTTAAAACAATTGTAGTGGTTCCATAACAGTTCACTACCATTAAACCTGCATGCAACCTGTGTGCTGAATAAAGAGCCTATACCCGTTTGGACGGAGCATCCAGCCATATTGGGGAGGCAAGCTCCACTAGTGATAGAGTTGCTGAGCGAAGCGTTGGACTCAACGTGGATTCAACGTAGGGGTGGAGGCCGCTGTCTGTCTTGATGAGCGAAAGGTCCCATGGAAGTTGGGATGCTGAAACGTCAATAAGGGACTGCTCAAAAGACACCATCACCCTGGGCTTCTGGTGCATCTCGTTGGGAGTCGAGACCTTTCCATCCAAAAACACAGGTGTTTGGGATTGGGGACCCCGCGTGGCTAAGGCATTCAGTTCATCGTGGCAGGGAGAAGATACATGCACTTGACAGGGGGAGGTTAGAGTGCGCAGCCCTTCCGCTGATATTCCTGATCCAGACAGATGGTCCAGTGACAAAGTAGACGGTTGATTCCGCTCCCAAAAGAATGCCCTGTCCAGCTCTGACGGCGAGGAGCCATCAAAGCTTCTCGTATCTAGGTATAAAGTAACAAACAAAAACAACACTGCATTAAACTTTTTTTTTTTGATTTCGATCAGAAAGAGAATACAACTTGTTCTTTATTTACCAGTACGTAAACCTTCAGCCTCCATGTTTCCTCTCATCCGGTGAGATGTAATCAGAAAAGCAGGTGTTTTAAACCATCCAAACTACCTTCTAATTAAGTCAGCTGGCGTCTGAGACGTCCGATACGGAACATTTCTCCATAGTTAGTGTTGTAGTGGTATATTTCTGTTAGATAAATGGAAGATAATTTATGATAGGCCAATATGTGAAAAAGGGCAGCCTAGGTTATAAAGCCACCGATAGAAATGAGCTAATTTCGATCGCGATAATTTCGTGATGCTTTTCGTAATAATCATGATCGTTTATCCCATAAAAAAAACACCGGTGCCAATGATTCTTGCTCAGATGGACACACAACGTGTAAGTACAACATCCATTTTCAAGAAAGGTATCTTTTATCAAGGTTTTATTAAGTATAACACTTTCGGAAGACATATAGTGGAATATTGAGGGACATTTTGTAGGCAGTTGGAAATTGCACTCTGCGCACCACATGGTGCGCATGTACGTCATATCCCGGTGACCAGGACAAAATAAGGGCGCGCGATAAGAATACTTGAGCGGGGACAACAAGCTTTTCCAGCTGATCGATTCGTCCGCCTTTTTCAACTCAACGAAGAACAGTTTAATATCGAAGTGCAGATACACGTATCTCCCAACAAGCAATCTGGAGATCAGGATCTATTATCCATAACACATGCACGTGCACGTGCAAGAGCAAGGATATATAACTAATTCCGATTGTAAACAACTGTAGTCTGGGAGATGTCCTGGTGGTCGAGAGGGTAAGAAACATTGCATATCAGCTGGATATCTCTTTAATTGCATCCACCTCTGCACCTAGAGTGTCACTTAAAGGTAATCGGTCGTACGAGTTGGATTAAATAAATTGTGGATCGGAACGCATTCCTTTTCTAATGATCGGGTGTCTCTGCCGCCCTTTTCACTACATGAGGTTTCAGGATGTTAGCAACCAGCATTTATTTTTCTGTTAAACGTCTTAATTTTAGTGGAACTTAATATCTTTTAGACAGTCATGATCTAGAAGCAGTTTTACGCACTTTGATCGAAATTGAGAAAGTTTATATTTGAGCCTTCTTTGAAGTCTCGAAGCCTAAGGCCTAAATGAGTCAGCCATTGAAAGACACTTGGTGATCAAGCCGCAGTGGTGGGAGTCGATAGGCGCGCTATTCGTGTATTTTAATCACGTATTAAACCTTCACAGCGAAGATGGCGAAGAAGCCATGTGTCAGGACACGGACTCCGACGTGGCAGAAGCGAAGGATTGTGGAAAAGTAAAGGTTAAATGGACGCAGGAAGAGGTGAGCCTTTCAACACGTCTCATTGAATAAGTGTTATTTTCTTTTCTCGAAAACGTCTAAATAACTCGTGCTTGATTCATATAGGATGACAACCTAAAGGTGCTGGTTCAAAAAGTGGGACCTGCTGATTGGAAATATATTTCAAGCTTTATACTGGTGAGTTGTTCTGTGCTTTTGAGGCATGTTGCAATTCTGTTTATTGTATCTTTCGTCCATAATCCTAACATTTGGACGTATGCTTAAATTCTTCAGAATCACACTGAACAGCAGTGTCAGCACCGGTGGTTCAAGGTTTTGGATCCAGATCTAGTCAAAGGACCATGGACTAAAGAAGAGGACGAGAAGGTAAATGTCTTCCTTGTATCTTGGCAGTGACAGCAGAATTAACTGTTACAATAGCTTTATATGAATAATGTGGGATATACTACTGTGGTTGTTAAAATCATCTGCTGGCCTATGTTTTAATCAATATTAATTAGTTCGGTCTCTGTGTGGGCCTCTTTCTCTCTCTCTTTTGTCCTACTTCAGGTCATAGAGCTTGTCAACCAGTATGGGAATAAGCAGTGGGCGTTGGTTGCCAAGCAGCTAAAAGGCCGCCTTGGGAAGCAGTGTCGAGAGCGCTGGCACAACCACCTGAACCCCGACGTGAAGAAGTCTTCCTGGATGGCTGAGGAGGACCTGATCATCTACAAGGCCCACTGTGTGCTTGGAAACCGCTGGGCGGAGATTGCCAAACTTCTTCCTGGCAGGTAGCCGGGTGTGTGTGTGTGTGTGTGTGTGTGTGTGTGTGTGTGTGTGTGTGTGTGTGTGTGTGTGTGTGTG
>JAOPJL010000026.1:18994488-19005498 GCA_027123545.1 Trisopterus esmarkii | reverse complement strand
TGTGTGTGTGTGTGTGTGTGTGTGTGTGTGTGTGTGTGTGTGTGTGTGTGTGTGTGTGTGTGTGTGTGTGTGAAGCAGATGTGTTTATTCAACGTGACTTCAGATATGCATGTTGTTGATGAGCAGGTATGGGTAGCCGGGTAGACATTTCGCTCAAGGGCGCAGGCTGATTCACTATAAAGCCAAAGGTTTCTCAAAGGACTTCTGATATTGCAGTATTTTTTTTAAATAGTTTCATCACTCGTATTGCATACCGTTTATGCCCTCTGTGTTGTATGTTTTTCATTAATTTGTACATTTGTCTTTACGAACAGGACGGACAACGCTGTAAAGAATCACTGGAACTCCACCATTAAAAGAAAGCTGGAGATGGGCTTCTTTGCTGGGGCGGTTTTCAAGCCGAATGAGTACGAGGAACTGTTGGCTGGTGCTGATAAAGACTCGCAGGTGATTAATTCTCAGGGAAATAGCAGCAGTTCTTTTGGTGCCTATAGCTTTTTTTGTTTTGTAAAATCACTTTCATGAAAGGCATAGCTGAATTCTTACCTGGTTTCACAGATGATCCATAGCTCTGAAGGTGGAGTGGAAAAAGAGCCGGAACAGAAACCACCCTCCCAGGTAAGGGGCAGATAAGCTGCTTCTGAAGAGGGTGGGGAAATCAAAGAGAAGCCTATAGTTGGAAGTATTAGTAAAGTTCCATTAGGCTTGTCAGTCACATTGCAGCATGGTGATATTGTCATGTTAGTGTTCCAACTATATAGGGGGGGTCACTACCCCTTGTAGCGACCAGGTTTTGTTTCAGCATGCGGTCCCATGTGAAATATCATTCTTTCTCTTCTTCTTCCCCTGTTTACTGTCTCTCATCACTGTCCATAAAGGCACAACAATCCCGTACAAATTGATAAAGGCAATTCTTATTTATTCAGGAAAGCTTGCATAACTACAGCAGTTGCCACCGTTTTTCTTTTCTTTCCTTATAGATTTTCTATTGTTTTCACAGGAAATGATGACTCCAACTGACCGAAAGTGTGCTCAAAGAATAGCAGCTCCTTCTGTGAATCCTTCTCCTTCGTCTTCCAAGGGGACGTTGAGCCCCAAGACAGAGCCTGACGCCTCAGCAGAAACCAGCTGGGTGGTGGACAGCTCTGGCTTCCTCTCCCCCACTGGCCCCGTGTTAAAAGAAGTGATGGACATGGTAGATGGGGTGGGTCCTGTTTTTTCCCCTTATGAAATCGGTGTGCTTTTTTGATAACGTAGATGTTCACTTCAATGGGCCATCTACTACGACTTAAGCATTAAGCTGACGCTTTTCGCCAAAGTGGCTTGAGACGCTGGTAGATTATGGACGTTGGGGTTTGAACCGTCCCAGAAACGCTCTGTTGTGAGGCAACCACCTAAACAGTTAACCATAATGCTTCTTCTTCAGTCCGGTACTTAAGAACCATCCTTGTCTGTTGTACCAGGACATCGATGGCTGGTGCAACCTTTCGGCGTTTGACCTGGCTGAGGACAGCCAGAGCCCCGAGCGCCACCAGTTCCGCCTGGAAGGCAGTGCTCTGCAGGAGCTCAGCAAGGGCAACAAAGGCGAGCTCATCCCCATTTCGCCCGGGGGCATCACGCCGCCCTCCGTAGTCCACAGACGGAGCCGCCGCCGCATCGCCCTGTCCCCCGGCGACGGCAACTCTATGACACCCAAGAGCACGCCCGTCAAGATCCTGTCCTTCTCTCCCTCGCAGGTAAACACTTGTGGAGTTAATAAACTGTATATCAAAACTTGATGGTAATTAATTAATCTGTTAACAAACCAATTGAACAAGAGGTTGACTATTTTTGTATAAACCAATTAATCGCCATATCATCTTGTTTTTGCTTATCATATTTATCAAGCAAGTGGCATCACATTTTTCCTATTCTTGTCACTACTGTCTGTATGCAGTCGATAACAAAAAGGTATTGTCTTTCAGTTCCTGAACATGTGGACCAAGCAGGACTCCCACGACCTGGAGAATCCGTCCCTGACATCCACACCGGTATGCAGTCAGAAGGCCACCGTCACCACCCCGCTACAACGTGACAAGACGCCCCTCATCCAGAAGGAGAACTCTGTGTACGTGGTCGCCATGAGCTCTCCTTGTATTCTACTGGTTGTACATGTTGGTTCTTAAGCTAATGGTCCTTACAGTATGGGACTGGATAGTCCAGAGGAGAGGGTGTCCCCTAGATGTCTGCTAACTTACCTGTAGGCGTCCTTAGATGTCCATCCCTTCACTGCTCCATTTTACTTAAAAGTCCCTTTTGGATAAAAAACATCTCTTAATAAGACGACATTGTATTACCTTTTTTATTCATTCTTAAAATGTTCCTGTGTAGGTTTATTACGCCCAATCACAAGTCAGAACTGTGTACTACTCCTCGGACTCCGACGCCGTTCAAAAATGCCATGGAGAAATATGGTCCCCTGCAGCCTTTGGTGAGTTCCTCTGTGAGTGCAGAACAATGAGGTTTAAACTTCACAACACCTCCATGTGTCTGAAACGTCTCCTTCCACCACTCTGTATCTCAGCCTCAGACTCCTAACCTGGAAGACGATCTGAACGAGGTCATGCTCCGGGAGGCTGGGATTGAACTGGTGACGATCCAGAGTACTCCTGAGCCTCGCCGCAAATCCCTGGTGGGTCCTGATGGCCCCTGATTACTGGTTGACACAAGGAAATATCCAGTGACTTATTGCCTTGGATATTTGGTGTCCTGGCTGTAATGTGTTTAGCAAGTGACATTACATTTTGATTGGTCACTAATCTGTCTGGATACACTCTTCACTCTAACACAAATGTGTTAAATTCCCAAACTTGTAAATACAATCTATGGTATATTAATACCAGCAGCATAGACTATTATTATGTTGCTGGTGTTAATATTGACAGCTTTTTATTTCATAAGATGATTTTTCACAGAAGTGGGAAATGTCTGTTATCCAGTTGGTCCCATTTGTCAAAGTTTACACTGATATAGCATTTACCTTGGTGTCAAGTGCACTTGCAACAGTTATTTTCATCCAAGACAAGTCCTTCAAAGATGCATCAAGTCCTTATTTTATTCATTGACCATTCTATTTTAATATTGCCTTTTGCAGAGGCATTGATTCAGAATGACAAACGAGCAAATGCGATGTAGCTAGAATTATTACCTAGGTGACCCCTGAGGCAACTCTTGACTCTATTCAGTCATTTGGGAACGGTTTTCTGCTGTGTGTTAAACCTCACTTGTGTCACAGATGTTTTGAACTAAAGCATCTGATGAATATACTGTATATATAATTTCAAAATCCATTGTACAAGTCACTTGCAGTCTAAATGTGTTTTTCCTCTTTCCAGCATCGACCTCCTATGAAGAAAGTGCGCAAGTCTTTGGCGCTAGACGTTATCGACTGTAGGAAGACCCTAGCCACCAAACTCAAACCTAATAAGCCTGAACCAAAACGCTTCACACAGGTAGGGGGTGCCTCTCCATGTATGTAATGTAATGTAATGTAATGTTATTACTATTTCTGGGAACTAAAAAAAACATACTTCTATTAATCTTTTTTTTCAGGCGGAGACTTCGCTCTCCATGACCCTGGACCTGTCGTCTTCGTTTTGCATCAAGAGGGAAGAGAACGTGTTGGACCAAGGCTTTCTCATGGAGCCCAGCGAGGGCCCGCCCCAGCCATGCTCTCTGCCACTGACGCCGGTGAGACCCACTGTAGCCTGACTTTACCCTGCTGGGAGAGGGACAGTAGAGGATAGACCGGGGTTAGGGGTGTAAAACTCCCATCCCAGAGGTACTGAGTTTGAACCCCAATGCCCTGCTACTAGGTATCCCTGAGCAAAATGCTCTAACCTCATGCATCTAAATACATTATTCAGGTCGCTTGAAAATGGATATAATTGAGCCTCACATTGTAACTTGGTTATTATTAACACAAATGATTTCCGTTGTAGATGTCAAAAGAGTGGGAGATGGTCGTATGTGGAAGAACCAAAGACCAGCTCCTTATGACCGAGAAAGCCAGACGCTACCTGCGGTCCCTCCGATCACGAACCCCAAACCGCGCCCTCATCCTGTCCTAAATGCCTCTCTCGTCTCTCTCTCTCTAGAATCTCGTCTCTCTCCCTCTCTCTAGACTCTCTCTCTCTCTCTCTCTCTCTACTCTTTTCATTCCTCCACATGCCAAGACACGGTTGCCATCTTCCTAATTGATTCAGATTTTAGATTATTCTGACAAAGCAATGGTTTTGAATAGTGACATTTGTGAAACTAGTGTATTAATGTAATAGACTGGATTATACCCAATCATTTAGCGGGGATAGTAAACGTGTGTGGAAGGACTTTACAATTGGTCATTCTAGTTCAAAATACCCTTTTTGGAGGTGATTTTGTGAAACAATATGCAAATCCCTTTCTGTTAAGACATTTTTGCACTTGAAATCTGTTTGGGGAAAAGCAATAATGAATGTAAATGATTGATCAAAGGATTATTTTAAGCAATTTGTCATTAGTCACCTGATGAGTACGAAGCATAGTGTTTTAATAGCGTTTGAAAGTACGCTCAGGTTATGTACATTACCCAATGTAAAAAAACAAACAACTTAAAGTATTGTAGAATAAGAAACAATTAAGTGTCCGGATTGGTAGATGTATGTATGGAGACATGAAATAAATAAACACATGTATATTTACATTTGTCATTCGTATTTTTTGATATCAATGGCAAAGAGCATTGCGCAGACGTTCTGATTCCCGTTGTCAGAGCAGCTGGCCAATACTGCGCCTCCACATCAATGCAAGTTAACGTCTACGATATTTCGCAGAGGAGATTCAATGAAGCCGACTGATTTATATATTCGTTAAAAATAAATAAAATAATAAATAAAATGTAATATGCATTAACCTTAACGTGAAGAATAACTAGAAAATATTTTGTAAGTAAATAGGGAAATGGGGCTACACGGTAAATGATTAACTCCAGGGTCGGTTTTCAAAATAATGGTTTAACTGACTGAGGCGCTTGGCGCACTCGTATGAAAGGTCAACATCCGAGAAATATGCATATCAAATGACTCACTCGATCATCTCGCAAGACACATCTTAGGTAAAATACATTTAATAAATACTGGAGGTCATTTCTGAGTAATTATTTTAACTTATGGCGTCTTAATTTCTGTCTCAATATTACATTTGAACATTTATTTTGAAAGGATTATAGTGTCAGACTGACACGATTCTCAAATACCGGAAGCACTTGTCGGTTTTTGGTGACGCTGCATTAGACTGCAAGACATGGCCCAAACTAGTAAGACAATTCCTCCGTTATTTTTGACAACTACCATACATTTGTGTTGCCTGAGCCTTGTGTTTTCGTATGATCTACTCTTAATTGTATGCTTTAAGCAGAAAAATGCACGAGGCTTTCAGAATCCTTATGTGGGCTACATTGTTAGACAACGAGTGCCACGGACGGGGAAATGCTAAGGAGCTAAATGAATGAATCGGTCTTCTACGAGGGATGCGGAAGAAAATTAGATTAAACAAAACGTACCCTGCACTCTTGCATGCGGATAATGAATCACTACTGCCTTGTGTCCACAGGCTTGCTACGGGTGTTCCTCTTCAGCTTGGCTCTCGGAGCACAGGCACTCACACCGTCCCACTACCTCTCCCTGTCTGATGTGGCGAGGCTCCAGACCTTCCTCGGCCAGCACTTCACGGACCTCCAGTCCGCATACTACTCTATCGTCGGTCTGGCCAAGCTCGGAGCGGAAGTTGCAGATCAAGATGTGAGCGAGTGCTGGTCGATTGTCTGTGCATATTCATATTCATATATATATATTCGCATAGCTGTTATTCACAAATATCCCGGAAGCTAGGTTATCATTCAACCCTGTCATGTATAGTTTCCCGTCCATAGCAGTTGCATTTACACTGGATCTTGCTAACGTTATACCCCATCAACCTCATACAAACACATTTTATTATGTTTGCAGGAAGCATGCCAATTCCTTAAGGCCCAGCTCGATCCGACAAGTGTCGACTCTCTCTTCTACGCTGCAGTGGCCAGTCGAGCCCTAGAAGGGTGTGAGGTAAAATTGCTTAACACAATTTGTTATTTATTTTGCAGTTCATTCAACATTTTAACTTGTAAAATGTATTTTTATGTCAATATTTTGCCCAACATGCTACTTTGGTTCCCTTTAGATCCCATTGTCCAATGAAACCAGAGATATTCTCCTGGCAGCCGTGAGTGAGGACTCCACTGTGGCCCAGATCCACCATGCTGTGGGAGCCCTCAGCGCCCTGGGCCTTCCCCTGGCGTCGCAGGAGGTTGTTACCGCCCTCCGGGCGCGCATCAACAAGGAGGAGAATGTTGTGGCGTAAGCTCCTTTTTGGTGGACTATATCCCTATTGTGACATTTAATAATAGTGTTATCTGTTTCTAGGGTTGGAAGGCAATTTGGAATGGGTTATAAGAATCTAATGATCGGCAAACTAATATGGTGACTAACTACATTCAAGATGTTTCTTAAATAAAAATACTAAAACTATAAATGTCACCAAGTATCATCATCGATTGCCTACTAGGTTTCATTTGACTATTGCAAGTCGTACATGAATGTTATAGAATCTTTTTGTTATATATTTAATCCTGATCCTGACCACATATTCATCCCTTTGGATTCCTGGTTCAAGGATCCGTCATGTGGCTTCTGTTTACTACTATAATATCCTCCTTGCTTTGTAATCACTCTATTCAAATCTTTTATTCCCAGCATTACCTTGGCTCTGCAGACTGCTGCCCACCTCTCCCAACAGGCTGAACTGGGTGGCTTTGTGGAGGAAATCGAAGTGAGTACTGTACTACTTCAACTAATCCACCAAGTGGTGCTGTCGTGCCATTCGGCATTAATAGTGTAAAGAAAATATTTTCAGTGTTCTGTATTTTTAAAAAAAAAGGAGAAAAATTCTAACAATGTTTTCATGTTATTCTACTGAAGTCATCTATACATAATTTTTTCCATTTGACTCATTTTCTTGTTTTCTCTCTTTAAGGATCTGACGGCCCGTTTGGACGACCTGGGGGGCCTATACCTGCAGTTCGAGGAGGGGCTCGAGGCAACTGCCGACTTTGTGGTGGCCGCCTATGCCTTGTCCGACCACGTGGACGTGGAGCCTCCCTTGAAAGAGGTAAGCATCCGGCCAACACGGCAGCATGTGGAATCAGATGGTAAGGTCATCAAATGTCCGTCTTCTGACTGAGCGTACCTCCTTTCTCCCCGAACACAGGAGCAGGTCATCCAGCTGGTGAACTCCATCTTCAGTAAGAAGTCCTGGGACTCCATGTCGGAGGCCTTCAGCGTGGCCGGGGCCGCCGTCGCCCTCTCCAATAACCGCTTCCATGTGCCGGTGGTTGTCCGAGCCGAGGGCCCGGCGACTGTGTCCCACAGCAAGCCCACCCTGCAGGTACGCCCTGCCCACCACCCACTGTCAAACAATGAGGTCATTGGTCTGGTTAGCAGATGCATTTTGTTCCAATGCTCCCATTTTCTGACACTTCAACTACTAAATTTTTAACCGTTAACCTTTGTTCAAACGTTTACCAGATCAACAGACTTGTATCTTCAACTGTATAGAAGCAGAATTTCAATATCGTATTTATTTTTTTCTGAATCAGTTTAAGTTTCATATCATACAGACTTTGTATATTTCCAGTTGGTCTCATTGAGACCAACGTGTTATAAAATAATCTTTTGTAGTCTGACTTCAACTCTGTTACGGTAGAGCTTCAATGCAGCCTAAAAATGTCAGTACACACTGGGTTTCCAAGTATGAGAGTAGGCCTACTAGTGGTGGATACTATTGGCGTCAGAGATGGCACATCTCAACATAATGGTGGCATCCGAGACAGTGGTATATATCCACAAAGTGCGTTCTGACCGAAGCTTGTGAGTCGGTAACTAGGCACAACACATGCAAGTATTTTTCACAGAGCTGTGTTTTGTGCTCTCTAAGAGAACATGCCCTGACATTGACCTTGTTTTGTGTGTGTTTTTCATCAACAGCTCCTGGTTACCAACGTCCTGTCCCATCCCCTGGGGTCTGCCAGCGTACAGGTGGAGAGCGCCATTGACCTGGCCACCAAGAGCGTCATCCTCAGCCAGACCCTGTTCACCCTCAGAGAGTACGTTTTTAACAGGAGCCTGTTTATCTGCTGTGATAGCCGATGGTTAGAGGGGCTACCTTCTCTCTAACAAAGTAACTTGTATAAGAGCCTAAATTTTCCCTGGGGACACTACCACTTATTTCCCCATCTCACTTTAAATTGCTTGTTAGGGGCAGTGCTAGAGTTGTGCCATACAAGACTTCCAGCTCATTGTTTTTTGTTCTTTCCCCCCCTAGTGGTCTGTTTGCGCTGAACTTCATGTCCAGCCAGCCGGCCAGTGGGTACTACCAGTTCACCATCGCTGTGACCGGGGACAGCCGACTGGTAGCTAATCAGGTTGAGGTAAGCTGAGATATGTGTCAAATTCACAGGATTGCTACTCACAACGCAGTCCCCGTAGAAAGTTTAAAAGTAAAGGCCCAGAAATGCGTTATTTGCACGCAATCAAACTATTTGAGAGGCTGATGGCAAGGGACTTGATATCGGCCCGGTCATAGATGTGTTGCTGGGAATCAGTATCCATAATGAAAAACCATAAGAGACTTTTGTGACTTGACTTTATCTTGCGCCCCAAGCCTTTAGCCTTGAGACTATGTATGATGACAGACAGAGGATCAAAGCATTGCAGCTGAACAAGTTGACAAACCTTGGGTGTTTTGGAATGAGGCTGCATAATAGTTAATTTAATTCCTACCGGCCTACCTATTTAATGATGTTGCATGTTTGCACCATTTCAGAAAAACAATTGACAATAACACAAACAATAAAAAAATATTGTTCTGGTGCGTCCTCAGTTTAATTGATCAGAGGCACAAAAAAAAAAACAGGCTCATTCTGAAAATTATTGGGAGCAATCTGCCTTGTAGGCATTTAAGAAATAAAAATATGAAATTACTAAAGGTCATAAATACGGGCAAAAATGGCACAAAAAAATATCTGGGCAAAAATATACAGGCTATACTATTTTCAATGCCTTGCTCTTTCTGGGTATGTAAGGTTACAAATAAAGAAGGGTAACTTAATTTATCTAGTAGGCCTATGATAAAAATATTTTCGATATACATCGTGATGTCAATATGTTGTCAGTACTGAGGCAGGTTGGTTAAAGTTATAAATGCAAATGAGCATTTGACTGTTTAAGTCCCAGGTGAAAGGTGAGCGCAGTAGCCCTTTGGTCATCGTGGTTAGTTGGGCGTTGTCACATTCACTTCTAACTTAGTTTTGCGGATGGTGGTGATGGTGGTGGGGGGTGCTTTAGGTCTAGCCAATTCACTTTGCCAACCATTTAGGTTTGGTCCACCCTACACTAATGAAATGTCTTGTTTTTCCATCACTGTCGTGAGCGATATTTCTCACGTCTGTCCTGAACTGTTCTCCCCTGCAGCTTAAAGTGAAGGTGTCCACAGAGGTGGCCATCACAAACATGGACCTGTCCATTGTTGATAAGGACCAGAGCATTGGCACAAAGACCAGCAGGTAAAAACAGGAGTATGAGAATAAGAATTTGGACAAATACAATCGGCCTGACCAAGTACGTTGTATGAAATACAATGGTTTGGAATGAAGTCTTAGGCCTTAAATAGTTTGGAGGGATTCACCTATTTGGTTTAACCTATCTATCGCCTCTTTTGAACTCTTATCATCCAGGGTGGAATTCCCCTCCAAGTCCAAGGACTCCTTCACGGCCGACAGCCACCAGAACTTCGCCATGGCCTTCCAGCTGGTCGACGTGAACACTGGGGTGGAACTTACCCCTCACCAGGTTGGTTGTCTGGGCTCTACCTGCGGGACTGTCTATGCTTTAAGTTCTTCCTGCACCACGGGCACAAAAACCGAGCATCACTTTGCTAAAAAAATGTACACTTGTGTGTTTTCGAAGCTGACGTTTTTCTGTCTTTTATTTTTTCCAGACTTTTGTCCGACTGCTCAACCAGAAAACGGGCCAGGAGGTCGTGTTTGTGGCAGAGCCCGACAGCAAGAACCTCTACAAGTTTGAGTTGGACATGGCGGAGCGCAAGTCTGAGTTTGACTCCACATCGGGCACCTACTCCCTGCACCTCATGGTGGGCGACGCCACCCTGGAGAACCCCATCCTGTGGAACGTGGTGAGCGCTCTCTCGACGTCTTGGGATCTTGGTTGATTTTGAGGTTGCTACAGTGACCCCGTTGAGGTCGGGGGCGTCGGACCAGCATTGAATCCAATGACGTTTCACAACCACCGACTCCCATCTTTTTTTTTTTTTTTTTTTTTCGTAGCCATTTAAGCTTGTGAAGCCTTGAGCCACGCTCGTAACGCTGACTCTTTGTCCACCCAACCAGGCGGACGTTATTCTGAAGTTCCTGGACGAGGAGGCCCCGGCGGTCATCCAGCCCAAGACCCTCTACATCCCCAAGCCCGAGATCCAGGTAACACGCCGCCGGGGTGTGGCTCCCATCTGATTCACTTGTTGTTACTAACGACTGGGAAGCTCCCAGGCCATGGCGTATGTTTGATCTCTTGCCCCACCCTTCCATGTGCAGCACCTGTTCAGGGAGCCTGAGAAGAAGCCCCCCACTGTGGTCTCCAACGCCTTCACGGCCCTCATCCTCTCCCCCTTCCTCTTGCTGCTCATTCTGGTAAGCCCTTCCCTTTCACTTTCTCCGTAAACAGATTTCTTTTGAATTGGTTGCACGTTTGTGGTTTCTTTTGCTCTGTATTCTTTTAGGATTCCTTTTCTTTAATTATTATTTGTCTGTACACTAGGGCTGCACAATATATCGAATTTTTATCGCGATGACGATATTGGCTTCCCACGATGACACGTAGTGTTCTC
>JAOPJL010000026.1:18907723-18918131 GCA_027123545.1 Trisopterus esmarkii | reverse complement strand
ACGCACGCACGCACGCACGCACGCACGCACACACACACACACACACACACACACACACACACACACACACACACACAGGCTACCTCCATCCTGCAGGAGCTGTGGTCTGGAACCTAGTGAGGCTCTGCAGAGCTGACAGCACATAGATGGAAAATTGACAAGCATAAATAAGCAGTGTAATTAAATTTGACGTTGTTGTGTTCCTCGGGAATAAACTCCTGTGTCTGTGTGTGTCTTTCTATGTGTGTGTGTGTGTGTGTGTGTGTGTGTCTATGTGTGTGTTTGTGTGTTGTTCTCAAGTTGCCTTACCAGGGTATTGTGTCGTGGTTTATCTGTCGTTCTTCTTTGTTCCAGAAGCTGACAAATGACTGTCAGGAAAATGCTCCGTCATTCTGCAGTTGCAGACCCCCGCTCTGTCCTTTCCCTCCCCTCCCTTTCCCTCCCCTTCCCTCCCCTCCCCTCAACGTTTATGCCTCATTATCCCTGATGATACCATTGGCCTCCACACCTGAATTATACGGACCTTTCTACTCCCTATTCAACAGATAATACAAAGCTCTTTTTTTTATGATAATATGATAATATGATATCGATGACGCTCTCTGTTACCCGCGGGCAATCTCTTATTTCAAGGATGGCATTTAGCTTGGAAGTGATTATGTGCAAGATTTTTGCCTCGGCCGACCACATCGGCCGTTCATGGATGCACTATTGGCCTGGGGGAATAGTGCTTGCTGTGATACGAGAACTGTATTGACAGTGTCAACACAGGTGCTGAGTATAGAGACAGATGGACACAGACACATAGACAACAAGACAAAAGGGCAAACAGATTGTCCTACAGACAGATAGATAGATAAATATATAGATGGATATATGGATGGATATATAGATGGATAGCCACGCAGGCCATCAGATCATGCGCCTTAGGCTGTAGACTTCAAGTACCCTTAACCAAATCCAACAAATCCTCACTTAGGTTGGAGTTTAACTTGAGTTGTATTTCCGTTGTCAGTTGTAGTTGGTATTTCGAATGTATTTTCTATGCCCTGCTGCTGTACATTTTTTTTTTTTTTTTTTATAAAGATTGATTGTAGTAAAGAGGAAGACTGTGTTTTGAGTGTTTGGACCCTGTAAAGTAAAAGGACTAAAAAAATTCTTGCTCCACAACCTTGAGGTGGATACTCTTTTCAAGGCCTCTATCGACCGATGAGAGCCATTCTGTGATGTGGTTTTCCTAATTAGCGAACGCAGTGAAGTGTTTTGCTCAAGGATGACATGAGTGAGATGATTTTCGCGACATGAGGCCACTGTAGCTTCAGCAAACCGTCTTCCATTTTTTTTTAAAATAGATCTGAACAGCAGTTCAACAACACAAATTTCTCTGTATGCCAGCTTGTGGTGTCTGCCTCTTCCTACCTGTAAATCCTATGTTAACATTGGGAAAATAACAATATCTAAACCGATGCTTTAGTAATATCCATTTAGCTTCCTTGTTCCCACAACTGAAAACTTTTTCAACATCGTCAAACAAAAGCGCCACTTCATAAAATCACTTTTAAAATCACAATTTATAATTCAAAAATCCCAGAGATACATTAGAATGATACATAACTATGCATAAACCAAAGCATTAGTTGACTTGCAGGGTCTTGCAACCAACCACATACTGTACATATATTCCAGTCAACATTTACCATGTCATTATACACACTAGTTCAGAACCCCTTCCTTTATGATCATTCATTATGTCTCTATTCTCTTATGCAATAATCTCTGAAAGTGTTTACCACCCTGGCTATGTAGCATGCTTAACCTGCGTACCCCATCATTCACGCCAATCGCTCTACCTACTGACCCCTTACCTCTCCAAACCCCCATCCTCTGCTTCACTGGCTCGCTTATTCGCCACAACCTTAGCTGACGATCGCTCTCCCACCAGGCCTGTCCACCCAAGAACGCCCTTTCGCTGGATGTGGTCAGTACTGCGATTTATCCTCTCTCTCTCTCTCTCTCTCTCTCTCTCTCTCTCTCTTTCTCTCTTTCTCTCTCTCTCTGTCTCTCTCTCTCTCTCACACTCAGATTTGAAGATGACAGCCTCTGCCTCTGTTTCTTCACAATCTGAAATATACTGCCACTATATTTACCTGCAATGAGGTTTTCAAAGTCAAATCAACCCAATCAAATTCAACTCAATTCCACATGGCACTTTTTCAATTCCAATGCATAATTGCTGGGAGGGTGAATATTTGCTTGTTTTGTGGTCAGATCACGTTGCCTCACAAGTTGAACTAAAGATTATGAGCAACATGAATTATCAATGAACAACACAACACTGTGTTCTCTTTGTGTTCTGTACTCCGATGTCATGCTGGCAGACATCATCAACTTAACGACCCCTTCCCCCATCTCAAACATTACTTTAAAGTGTCTTTCGTTTTTTTATATAGCCATTTCGGTAAATACTGTCTATTTTCAGTCTATTCTCAACACAGTCCTTTTAATTGAATTAGCGCTTGAATTGGTTCTTGTGAATCATGCCTCAGTGTGTTTCCACAGAAACAGGGATGTTTGGCTGCTCTGGCGGCAAGGGGAGATTGGCTGCTGACTCTGCTTGTGGTCTTTCAAAGCCTGTAGCTGGATTCATTTTAGAACTGGCTTCATCGTCATAGTTTCCACTCAAATTGCGAAAGTTTTTCATCAATTAAAATATGCCATTCAAATTTTTAATGCTGATGACCCGTAAGGAATTTGGATGCGGTGTTAGACATCTCACCATAATTAATACAGTCCCCTAGTTTTTCTGTGTTCTTCTTTCAAACGTGAAATCCGGATAGACAAATTAAGATCTGAAATAATAAACAAACAACATGTCTATGACGGGCTGTTCACATCCTGAGGCACATATTCATAATTCATCACTCGTGTATTCTCATGTTTCATATTTAATGAATTGGATTTATATTTAATGAACTGGATCCCATTTTTTCTCACAGAATCCGGTTGTGTGGAAGAAATGCCCTGTGTGTTTGCAGAAACGAGATGCAGTGGAATGGAAGCCAGGCCTTGGTGCATCCAGTGATGATTTCATCTTGACTTTATCCATAGCGACTAGCAATCAGTTTGAGATGCATGTCATTGAGGAGTAGGGGTTGCACATCACAGAGCCTTTCGGTCTAGGAGTCAAACACCATAGAGAGATTACCCAGGCTTGAATACGTAAAAGGAGCTCAATGTGTTCATTATGGGTTGAAGTTAAGATAAGCCTGTTAGTATACACTTGACTTCATGCTTCTGTCGTACCATTGAAGGTATTTAGAGGTAGATTCTACGCCAGTGTGTTTATTTCTATTAGCTATTTAGTCGTCTCTTATTGGATCCATAGGTTTTCACCTCAGAAATCACTCCCAGTGATCCTCAAAGTATTACATTATCAGACGATAATTGGATTTCAGATTGATTCTGTTTCTCAGATTTGGGCAGTTCAGAGGTAGCTAGCTAATTTCCAAAATTTAATTTCAAATGATCATGATCATTAACAGCAATAGGATTCTCTAAACAACCACCATTTGAATCTTGGTAAAAACACTGGTTTTGTGACGACATTTGGTGTTCATCCACCATCAATACTGGAAACTTCAAAAAAATATAAATAAAGTTATGCCCTTTGTAATCGGTCAACAGGCTGACCCGGCTCCAGGCTCTATTGCTTTTCCTTGCAGTTTCATCCAAGAGGTCTGTCTAAGCCAGGCAGCAGCACCTCTCGTAAATCTGCTGTGTTGTGGCGTGGAAGTCAGGGCCGGGCCAGGGCAGCGCATTGATCCGAGGGGAGCACCCAGGCCCGTTCTCTGTCTCTTATTATTTACCAGGCCACAGGCCCAAGCATGGGCTCTCGGCCCGGTGCACAACGGATCCATGTCGGGATTTCTTGAAGACGAAGCGAAACAACCTTCTTTCCGATGTCGTGATTGAATGCCGCTTCATACTGTTGCTATTCAAGATTCAAGATTCAAGATGAATTTAATTGCCCCTTAGGGAAATTCTTCATGGACATAAATGCAGACGTATAAAAATACATATAGTTAGTACGTTAACCAACATAAAGTGCTTAGCAAAAATAATAATGTGCTGTATTAGGCATGAAGTGCATGCAACACAGACCCTCATTTCACACCATCCGTATGTCCTGAGTTTAGGAATTTAGGTAGCTGCTCCTGTATTGAATTGGATCCCTGTAGCGTCTAGCAGAAAGGAGCAGTTCGTATTCTCTGTACTGGACAGGGTCAGAGATTATTTTTGCAGAATGTTTATCTATAATCTTCTCAAAGAGCTTTTGGAGGGAGAGATGCTTCCTCGACCCCATCGCATTCTTTGCTATGTGGATCTAATGGTGGTATAATTATTTGTGATTTCAACTGAACTGCAGAATACCAAGCTTCGATTCCTCAACATAATCCATCCTCTATCACAGCATGAAAAAACAACATCGATACCCTTTGTCCAACCCCACTGATCCCAGAGGTGTCTTGGATCTAGAATTGATTTATTCTTTTTTTTTTGTTGTTTTTTTGTGTTTACCATGAAAGGACGGTCATCCCACCATTGTGCCAACGTTTGAATCTCCCAACAACAGCCAACATACGTGTCAGTGTCTGTTTAGTCCCGAGATGGTGGTGTCATCAGAAAACTTCACAACAAAACTGCTGGGAGGACTGCTTGTACAACCACTACTATACAGTATGTTAACAGAATGGGAAAACTCACACATCCCTGAGGCTCACCGGTGTTGATGACAGATAATCAGTGTTACCAGCAGATGATATATTCGTTAACAGACATCTGTCTGAGTTTACTGAGAAGGATGTGTGGCTACAGGGCATTGGAGGCAGAGCTGAAGTCTACAAACAGCCGTCTGGTGTAAGCCTTGGGGTGTTCAAAGCGTTACAATAATGTATTTGTGTTATCGTTAGGATGACATCATCAATGCCCCGATTATCTTTAAAAGCAAATTGATGTCTGATTTCAGCTACCACACCATCAACATCCAGACACTTCATATCAATAGTTGTAAGTGCTACTGGTCTATACTCGTTGTTTTCCTGAGGATAATTATTTTGTAATGATTGCAGAGAGATGGAACTGTATGTAAATCAAAGACAGAGACCAAGGCTGGTTTCAGTCCCTCTACACATGCTTTCAAAAGGAAAGCAGAGATGCCATCGTTTCTGGTTCAGCTCCCTCTATGCCTCTCTTAGTTGCACTTGCTCCATTTTCCTGAAGGCAAGCCTCTTGCGTTTCATACAATCCTTATAGCCTTTTGGTTTGGATATAGTTTTATTGTCTTTTTGGGGTATCACGGATACTGTCAATCTAAGCTGGGAGGACTTCTCTGGATCAGAATCATAGACAATGTCCTAGCCTTAGCTCAAGTGAAACCTCTTCATAGTTTTACCGTCGGTGGACCAGACTTGAACACCTTTTCATCATTATCAATGACTGGAGGGTCGATGGGAATGAGCTGAACAGTGTTGTATTCAGAATCGGACAGAAGTGGTTTGGCTCAAGCAATATATGCATCCTTGGTATTTCCATAGTATTTGTCAGTAATTTTTCTGTTTCTAGTGTCACATTGATATACTGCTAAAAACCCAGGGAAAGACATTTGAAGTTTGAAATCCACCAAAATTAGCATGGGATCATGTGGTGAACGTTGCAGCTGTCTCTGTAGACATTCTGCTCTTGCTGCGTTTCACCTGGGGGCAGATAAACAGCAGCAATCACAATGTTCCCAAACTCCCTTGAAAGGAAGAGAAGAGACTCAAGCATAATAGCTTAACATCCCGGTTACAGATGGTCTCTTAAAAGTAGTAGTACTAAAGTAGTAGCTGTAGTACTATTGTAAGTAGATGTCTTACTAATATACATGTGGTTAAAGAGCAGGTACATGTTAGGCCTCTGGTTATCAATCCCCAAAATTAAAAGCTGGGCTGTGTGTGGACATTGGGGATCAAACACCAAACCTTTCACCCCGAGAGTGGAACACCCCAGCTAGTGACCCTCCATTTGAGGATATTAATGCTAGACTAAAATGAGATGTGTACTGATCCTTAATTAATTGATCTGAGACACCCAAAGTACTTAAGTGAAAGCCACAGTGACCATATTCATATTATCTGATGTTGGAATCTAATGCACTCTTGTACCAGCTGGCTTATACAATTGCCAACACATGTTGGTTTTAGACGACAGTAGCTGATAATGGTAAATAGTCCTTCACCTAGTGGCCATTTTGTTTCCATCTTGGTTCTAAATTCTGCTGTCAGTACCCCCCCCCCCCACCCCCCCCTCCCCATCGAGCCTTGAGAACCATGATGACAGCCTAGTGATTAAGGGCCTTGTTTCCTTAATCTTACTTCCACTGTTTTTATTTAGCTTTTTGGTCAGTGAATAGCCCTGGATTACCCTGGGCTTCCTTCCTCATACCCTTGATATGCATTACGGAGAGTTCAGGGAGGGGGCATCTAGTTTTGTTCTGGGGTTCTGAAAGTCATTATTGTCTCTTTCACTAGTTCTGTTTGTCTGAAGAGGTTTGTTGTTTGTTTGATGTTCCTTCTCTGAGATCCAGGCTAGAGAGATAGAAACCTGGTGAAGACACCAAGTAGAGAGAAAAGATAGACATACTGTATGTAAACAAAAATAGAGGGTGTTTACTCCCAGCTCAAGGTACTGTGTTCGATACCCATTGCCCACAATCTCCCTGTAGGCAACCTTTAGCCAGACCTGTCTTATCGAGCTGTTTCTCAATTCACTGGAAGTCACTTTCTTTTCTCTTTGTGACTGTGTGCAAGAGAGAGAGAGACCGAGAGTGAGACACACACACACAAACACACACACACACACACACACACACACACGCACACACACACACACACACACACACACACACACACACNNNNCACACACACACACACACACACACACACACACACACACACACACACACACACACACACACACACACACACACATGGTGACAAAGAGCTGTAGAGGGGAGTCTGTGAGAGTAATAATGTCCACCCCCCATCCGCTCACCCTCACGGACGCAGGTTGTCAGAACATGCAGGTTTTCACCTGCTGCGTGGTGATGTGTCAGCACAAAGCAGCGCTTTAATTCTCTGGACTGTGGGTGGCCAACTGTCCCACAGAAAGGGACATGCAGGGCATTGAAATGTGTGTGTATGTTTGTGTGTGTGTTATGCACCTAGTTGCTGTTGAGGTGTGTGTGTTTGTATGTTCGTGTGTACGAGTGAGAGTGTGTGAGATTAGGTGTCTTTGTTGATGTGTGTGTTTGTGTGTGTGTGCGTTATGTTATGTTTGTTATGCACCTTGTGACTGTGAAGGTGTGTGTGTGTGTGTGTGTGTGTGTGCATGTGTGTACGAGTGAAAGTGTGTGAGATGAGGTGTCTTTGTTGTGTTTGCATTCGTGTGTGTGTATGTGTGTGTGTGCGACACAGTGTTTGAGGTCTCCTTGTGTTTGAGTGAAGTTTGTTCATCTGTTTTCAACATGATTGCTGTAAGAGTGTGTCTATGGCACATTTTACACATGCAGTCTTAAGGCGGGTTTATAGTCCTCTGTAAAGTGCTGTACGTAGACACGGAGAGCCCTCTCCGTTGCCAGAGACCCTGTTGAAGACCCTCTCCGTAGCTCTCCGTAGCTCTATGCGCTTAACTATCCGTCGACGCAACAGAGACAGACAGAGACGGCAAGGGCTGTATGCCTTGTTTACTTTGCACATTGAGGACCACAAAACACCAAATAAGATTTGAAAAGCTTTGGAAGTTTATAAAATTTATTTAACACTATTTACATGGTTAGTCAACATATAAGATCGATCGGGCGGCGAATTGCATTGCGTATCCAACATCCCAACGGAGAACTGCGAATGCCTGAGTCTCCGTAGTAACGGAGGTGGATTACGGATTACGGAGTTGGAGAAGTATACTTTGGCCTTAAGCCTGCAATATTCTGGAAGATCCCCAGTTTGTGGTCATGTGTGGATGAAAACTGAGATCAATATTCTCGGAAATCTGCAAAGGCAATTTGCATGCTCAAGTAACATATACAGATCCCAGATGTTGACGTAAAGGGTTTCATTTACATTAAGGGCTGTTAGCAGACGCTTTTATCCAAAGCGATTTACAATAATATGTACTGTAATATGTTTGTCAGAGAAAACAGAAACATCCATATATCGCTTTTGGTAGAGAAGGGATGTTCATAGAAACATGTGCCAAGCACTTACAATTGCTAGGTAAACCCATTCCTCATTTACAACCAAATTTACGCCTTCTGAGGCTTTCAGAGCGTGCAAATCAATCAAGACTCTGTGGAGGACGTACATGTGGTGGCTCTTTATCTTAACGTGCCAATGCTTTTTTGGTTATCCGATAGTCATATCAATACAGCTTCTTTTGTTTGCAATCAGGCTCCTTTTTCTGAACGGGTTCCGAAATAAGGCAGCTCCTCTCAGTTGACAAATTCATGGCAGCTGGCATCCATAAGTGTAATAAGAGTGAGCGAACCAATCTTAATACTGTAACATACAAACATAACAATAACATACTTTTGTTTGCAAACTAGCTCTTTTTTTCAATCATTTCTGGAAACTGGAAAGGTTCTGAATCAAGGGAGCTCCTCTCAGTCTGCACATTTGTTGGATGGCTGGCATGTTGCGTTACACCCCATTTCCTGGCACCCTTTCCTCCATTGCTATGCCATGTGTGAACGGGCACAACACAGAAATGTCCCTGAACTGAGCTGCATGTGTGAATACTGTCAATCACAAGCGGTGCCTGCAAAGTGATTTACCGGGAACTTATGTGTGAAAGGGGCTTGGGTCGTTCGAGGTGTCTTCATGTGTCTCTGTAATAGTATGTGTGCGTCGGTGTGTAAAAGTCCATGTCTGCATGTGTTTGTGTGAGTATGTTTGTGTCTGAGCGACGAGTGTGTGTCGGTGTGTGAGTGAGAGGATGGGATCTCCTGTGGTGTGTCAGAAACTCAACAAAGCCCCAAATAGCTCTGTTATTTCTTCCCTTTCATCAAGCATTCTGCTCTGCGTGTAATCAATACACATCATTAAACCCAAACAGGTGGGCTGCGGACTGTCACAGACCGCTCTTGGAGAGCCTGAATGGACAGGCAGATTATGAGAGGTGCACCACCCCAAGGTGCATGCTGGGAAAAACAAATCTCTCTTTTTTTTTTCTCACCGACAGCGAAGCGTACACTGGGCCGAGCGCACTTTCCGGATCTGATGAGAATGAGCAAACGGTTCGGCAAACCGCATACACCCCAGAGATGATGTCTCACAGCGTCTTCCATGTAGCGTAGCGTTTGTTCTTTGCTCTTTTGTTGCATCCAGAAAAGTGTTAGAGGTCGCGAGTCAGGGGGATTGCATTGCAAATCGAATACTTGGCACACAAGGAAATGCGGACAACGACTGAAGAAGGGGCCATGGCTGAATTTATACAGGAAAAAAGTGGAACTTCAGGAGAGCAAACTCGGCGAGTGCTTTGCATCTCATACTTCCACAGTTTCTCAGCACACTGCCTGTCGCTGTCTCGAAAAGCAGCCCTCTTCCGAGCAGAGACATGCATTATTCATTCATCAGGGAAGGACTGAGCAGATTAATAACCCGGAAACGGCTAATCTGAATACCTCCTGACAGACCTTAATAAATAGGAGCCAGGCAGCAGTCCAAATGTTGAACACAACATTGTCTGCAGCATGCGCAGAGGGGATTTTACCTGTGCGGGGTTAGCCTCTCATGTCATGGCAACGGTTGGTTCCTCAGAGGTGGGAAAGTGCTCTCTCTTGGATTATTTAAGAGGTTTGGTGATCAAGGGGAATTATGGGTAAGGTGGTGTGTGTGTGTGTGTGTGTGTGTGTGCATGTGTGCGTGTGTGTGTGCATGTGTGCGTGTGTGTGTGTGCGCGTAGGTGCGTGTGTGTGTGTGTGCGTGTGTGGGTGTGCGTGTGCGTGTGTGCGTGTGTGCGTGTGTGTGCACCCAACCGACCCTCCCCCTTTCCCCACCATTTTTCCTTTCGACAAGATCACCATCCTGCTTGCCAACTCCTTATAGACTTATAGACTAGGGTTTATACTATTGATATTTGATGTTCTGTTTCTGCTGCTGAGGTTCTCAAGAGGCCTCCAGATGAGGAGCAGTGTTTTAAACAGCAGGCTTTATGCTCTGCAACGTGCCGCAATTGATTGGCGAAGCTCTTCAGAAAAGGTGGGGCTGTAGGCGCTCGCACTTGAGCACATGATGAATGCACACACACATGCAGACACACACACACACACACACACACACACGCGCACACACACACGCACACACACACACAC
>JAOPJL010000026.1:18754495-18769005 GCA_027123545.1 Trisopterus esmarkii | reverse complement strand
TGTGTGTTTGTGTGTGTGTGTGTGTGTGTGTGTATGTGTGTGTGCGTGTGTGTGTGTGTGTGTGTGTGTGTGTGTGTGTGTTTGTGTGTGGCTGCATTTGCACACACACAGATGGTGTGTTTGTGTTTGTTTCACACTGCCTTTGTTGCCTTTTTAATTATATGGTTATCATATGGCTGACTTCTTCCTCTAATCTATGTGCCTCCAAGAAAGGAGATGAACGGCAGGGTTTAAGTATGTTATGCTATACTATTGAGCTCCCTCCTGTGCAATATCTTGATAGTATACCACAGATAAGCACCAGAGTACACCCATTAGCTATTTACACCTCATTAACCGAGTCAATATGCTCACGCCGCATTATCACAACAGCTAAGAGGGGTCTAGAGGATTTATTTGCATTTAAATGAGGTATTCATGTTTCCCCTCAAGGCCTCTAAAGTCCTACCCTAGTGAAAGCTTGAGATTTCCACAGCATGCTTGGCAAAATATTAGCCGGTCTGACACCGGACACACATTCAAAGTGCCTTGTCAAACGGCAGTGGTAAAATCAGGGGAACCAGGGACTGCATTTGAGGCTCATAGGTCCATGTTTTGCTTATTTAAAGCAAAACTCTCGCTGCCATTTGGCGGATGCTTCTATCAAAGTGAATTACAGTGGGTGTACAGTAGGTTAGATGCATGGGAGTTAGTGTGAGGGGTTAAGCTCAGAGATGCCCACAAGTAGACTGCTTCATTCGAGGTCTGAACCCAGAACCTTTCCGCTGGGAGTCAAACAACCACTCTTCACTGGACCATCCTGCATTATATTCAGGTGGCGGTATTCAGTGTGTACCCGTGTTCACAAAGATCCCTTTTTGACCTGAACCTTTTCCGCCAATGCAGTGGAGCTGCGTCGGCGCGGCCTTTTCATTGTGTTGTAAAGATTGTCCTCCTCACCGCCACGACCTGTCTGTCTTTGTGTCTTTGCGCAGGGCATGCCCACATGAGGTTCTGGGATGTGGGGCTGCGGTGCACACATTGACCGCACTCATCAGTATGAATTATGGGCGTACATATTTTACATAATCACCGATATGGAATCGATAGACATACTAATCAAGGCCAGCCAGTATTGAGTGAGCGCGCCCACAGGCCCCATCCGTTATCCCGGCCGCGCGGACAGCCGCGCTGCTCTCAAGAAGTAGCATCATCCATCAAAAGTTTGGGAGGGAAAGGGAGGGGAATGCTGAACAAGTCTGGAGCCTCGCCCACTTTCAAACGATAACCTTGGATGGCGCTATAGCCGACTCGTAGTCTAAACAAATGTTACCCCAAGGGAGACAATTTAAATACAGACTGAATAAAAATTGTGTCCTATCTAATTATTACATGTAGCGCTGGTGCACTCTGGGGTTATGGAATTAGAATAAGTCTGCGGCAGGAGAGCACAGCACTCCTTTGCATGCAGGTGTACACACCTACGGGGGCGGCGGACGGATTGTTCGTTACAAATCAATGTGCCGCCGCACAAAAAAAGGGTTTAATTAGGTGGGGCCAAAATGTGGGCCAGTGAATATCTTGGGGTGGTACGCAAGAATGAAAAAGAGAACCTCCACAATTGGACAACTTATAAAAATCCCTTTACTTTGAAGTCGATGACTTTTCATGTAGAGGAAATTCATATACGGTATTCTATCTCAACCCGCCAGTTGGTCCTGTCCACTGGGTAGTAAGGTAGGTGGATCTATCCATCAGAAATCTGTATAGACGCACCTGTGGTGTTTCTATAGGATTGACTTTGAAATGGCTTGTGATGGCTAATCAACATCATACCTGCTGGTAGCTGTAGTAAGTAGGGGCCCTTTGAGTAACAATGCAGAATAGGAGGTTGAAATGTCAAACCTAGCATGTGGCCATTGAGAATCAGTCCGAAAGCTGGTTTCGGTTTGACATCAGGGGTAGTGTGTGAAAACAGCACATAATACATCTTCAAATTGGATATTTTGAATGTCCATCTTCGGTTTTTTCAAGATCTTTGAGACACAACTGTCCATTCGTAGGGAGACCTGTATAAACAATGACGTCATCGCACCACGACTACCGTGGTGCGATACGAGCAACATTGCTTGTGAGTGATGTGGGAGTAAACTTTGAAAATGATCATGCAGCACAACCCCAAAGGCATTGTGCACGAGGAAGAAGGCAAATTCCGGATGCTTCTATTTAGATTGCAACCATAAACTGCGGGAGCCCTCTGCAAGCCCTGATAGTGTAATCTACTTTGATGGTCTCTTTAAAACCCAGACACATAAAGGCAGGAGGATGCATTTAGGTCTGTTTGTCGCATAGCTCTATCTATATGATGTGTATGTCACCTAGCCATTGGCCTAGCCACCTAGCCAATCAGTCTCAGAATTAAACTGGAGGAATAAAATATACGTATACGTGTAACACATAGGTTAGCCAGCTACAAAGAAAGAGGGAGAAGGTGAATCAGACGTTTATTATCAAAGTAAGATACGTCTTAAAAATGCATTTTAGATCTTGTTTTCCATAACCTTATCAAGGACATACATTCAGCACTTCCTATAAGACATTAAAACCGTTCCTGCTCAAATCCACTGGCCTCATTAAGGGTTGTTTCTCTACACCAATGTGTGGGGGACAAGACACATATATCACATTGGTTGCCCTTTTAAACGATTTTGTTGAACTTTAACCTTTGTATCATGACACAAGTTAATTAAGCATTACAGTGTGTAATAAAGAAGATGAATGACATCCGACCGTACAACCATTCCTTGACGACGTGACAGGAGTTGTGGGCTGGTAAGGTCAAAGCGTTAACAATTGATGGAACTGTCACCGTATCGCAGTCCACTTCTGCAGAAAGAATCGTTTTTTCTGAAGCAAGGGACCGACTTACCAACAGCCGCGTTGACTCACGAAGAAAATAAAATGGCCGAAGATATATTGACGTCCTTGTCGCTTAAAGAGAAGCTTTCAGAATTTAATCCAAGTGCGCCATCACTCAGTTACTAATGTCATAATTTATGCTGCGGCCGATGAATGGGCCCATTGGCACCTATTGACTTGTATTTCTTTAGGAATCTGAAGGCCCAGAGTTAGACTTCAACCAATCTATTCTGACGGGAAACCGGGTGACCGCTCATTAGACGCATTCCACCTCCTGTATGCCTGATTGATTGAATTCTATGTGAGAGCCTCTTTTGAATTGTTTCTTTATTTTTTACTTTATTTTCTTCTTGGTTGTGCAATAACAGGTAGTGGCGGTATGGTGAGTGATTTCCTACCTTAGGGTAACAAGGGTTGAGAGTATTTTGTTTTGGTCAGCGTATGCAGCTCTTCAATCGGCTCTGTGCCGTTGACTCAAAACAGGCAACTTTCTTTAGGAGAAAAGACTCATCGGACCACTGGCAGCATTCAGATCCCCAGAGGGACAGGCATCTCAGGCTGTCGTCTCAGGCTGCCGTCCCAGACTGCCGTCCCAGACTGCGACTGACAAACCATCCCAAACTGACACACTTTTAAGTTACCCATAAAACAAAGCAAAAATAAACACACAAAAAAACATTGGTTTAGAAAGGTTTAAAACTCACATGCAAATGTCAGACTGGCCTCCCGGCTAACGATGGTCCCAAAGGAGTTGGAGGCGAGGCACTGATAGGTCCCTGCATCGTGGTCCTTGTTCAGACGGCTGATTCTCAGGTTGCCTCCAGACAGGCTGTAGTGGGAGCCACTGGATTTCACACTGAGGACTGTGCCATTCAGTTTCCACCTGAAATTAACAAAAACCAGGAGAGATCAGAACAAATATCCTTTAAGGGAATCAACGCCTGCGCAATGCATTCAAATTAAATCCATCCTAGCCCAAGGTGGTGTCGATATTCACAAAACTAAATGACAGACTTGGTGCTGCCGTCATTTAATTTTTACCAACAGGGGGGAAAGAAAAAGGAAGAGGAGAGGAAGAAGTTCACAGAAATCAGGGGATGCAGGCCATCCATCTTGCCCAAGCCCAGTCAAACTGTATACACATGCTGCTAAATCATTATGCTGCCACAATTACAAGTTACGCCTGCAACCTTGCCTCAACCTGTGACTTATACTCAAGTCCATGTGATTATCATCAGTGTTAAGGGCGTGATCGATGAGGAAGTGTTACTCAGGTAAAATGAGTTAAAGGCTCCCTGCAATATTTCCAGACAAGGCATACATCCAGTAATGTATGCCTTCAGCATGCATAACTAAAGTCGAGGTAGAAAGACCTTTGATTTCTTTGAATAATATGGCTATCAACAACAAAATGTAGCTTTACTTTGTTTACATACGTAAACAAAGAAGAATTTATTACGATAATAAACATGAACAAATGTTATGTATATTAACTTTAGGGGATAGATTTATTTTCCTCCTTATAACACGTCTATGAAACAATGTTACATGGTGCTCATTTATTTTTTATATATATATTTTTTTTACATGCTTCACTGAATAACATGGACGTGCTATTTGTCCATGAAATTGGATTCTGAACATAGTGCATACTGAGTTATATAAGTCGTTATCAGGCGTTATCTGTATAACAGTTATCTCTGTTAAAGACAGAGACACACAATGACAAACACCATATCCTGCTGGAAGAATGGAAAGGCTTGTGTCCCCTGCGGAGTGGCTTCCGTTAAAACGAGTGTTTGTTGTCTGTGGGTCTGTTTGCTCCACACTAGCAGCGGGGGGTTCATCCAGGCCGTATCTGGGATCCAGCATCCCTACTATGTTGCAGCAGAACTTCTGAGGGGATACGGCATAGAGCCTGTGCTCGGAAACTAAAAACTGAAAGGGTGGAGTTACGCCTTGTTTTCTCTTTCGTTACAGGGATTTCTACCCAACAGAAACTAATTTGCATGAGTGGATGTGGAGGAGTGTTTTTTTTTGTGTTTGCCAATTACCCACTTACAGATCCCCGCCTCCAGCCACATCATTGGTCAATAACAAATATCAAACAAAATAAAGCAAAATGCCCCGTTCACAAAGGTCTGAACTCTTCTGCCATTACTTTTATTATTGGATACACTCATACTTTTATGCAAATTTAGTATTCTAAAGTCTGATTTGTGAGGCTTCTCGAGGTCAACAAGTCTATAAATAGACACAATGTGCGTGGACACTGGTCCATCCCACCCGGCTCCATGTGAGTGCATCTTCTCCAGAGCCTTGTTACCGCACACACTAGAGTAGAACAAGGACGTCTCGCAAGACCAAGTCAGTGTTGCTTTCTACCACGGTCAAAGCGGAACGATTGAAATATATCTATATTAAAAAAAGATGTGCTTCGGAGACACAGTCCAGACAAATGGACATGATGAGAATTATCTCGTGAACTGCAAAGTTTGTGTCAGGGTTCTGATGTTGGCATCACGGCTTAGGCAGTGAGGAGGCGGTCCCTCAGGGATTGATCTGTTTCTGGAGAGGGAAGGATCCAATCGACTACAAAAAACATTGAAGCAGCCCAGCCACCAGTCGCTGCGGCTCAGAAACAGGCCCGGGATAACGCTGATATTTCTCTAAAAAGGAGTTATTTAGATGAGCAAAGGATATTGCAAGAGGAAAAAAAGGAACGTAGCAAAAGAGGTTTAAAACCCTCCGTACAAAAGTTTGTTCATTGTTCTTCTTATGTGTTCAGATTTGGCTTTGAATGTAACTAATTGAGTCTGGGGATTTTTCTGATGCAGATTGAGCTATTGTTTGTGTTTTTGGGGAGGGATTTGTTCAAAAGGCAACCCACTTCAAAGCAGGCGCTGTAAATGTGGAGGACCACTGATGTCTTCTGTTTGCGAAGGTCTTTGAGGGGCTGTACTGCTAGACTAAGATAAATTGGATGATGCAAATGTAGACAAACTCAAAATCTAAACAAAAACGAACAACACACCCTTCCCCAAAAAGCAAAACATACATTCTACACAGCACAATGTGGAATGCGTTTGAAATGAAATCATTTAAGTAATAATTTTTATCCAAAGCAACGTAGCGTCGTTAAGCAGCAGGTAGGGGTTTGGCAGCATCCATACCAACAAAGTAGGCTGCAAACATTTGGGGATTGAACCAACCACTTTTCAAGGGCTGCTTATTTTTTACCACCATATGTGTGCAGCACGTAGTAGTGAAACCCACAACCAACTTATACACCAGATCCTTTCATTAATCTATTAACAATCAGTCGAGAAAACCAAAAAAAAAACACAAACAGGAACAGCAGTTCAATTTGCAAGGCACATGTTTTATGCAATCACGTTAACACAGGCCGTGTATCGTGCGCCCTCGATCGCATAATGCCCCGCCATCTGGTTAACGACGTGGCAGAACATGCTGCGATCTAAACAAAGTACGCGCTTTGTTTAGTCTGAAAATCTACAGGTTTTTTCCGGGAGTGTTTCTATAACGATTGACAAAACGATTGTCGTTTGCAAAACAAATGTATTTGCGGATGCGGCACCGTTTAATCGAAACGTTGCAACCGGTATGATGATGATGATGATGATGATGATGATGTGGATGAGGATGAGGATGAGGATGGTGTATGCAGGATTAATGAACTTTGAACGTGATTAATCCGTCAGCTGTCGAGGGGCGGGAACATCTTTACAGGACAGCTGCACTGCTGACTGGGCCACCGCCGCCTGGTGACCTTGACGGACACGCAGTTGATTAGGTCATCGTCTAAGCTGGCTGAGTTCCCACGCATTAAAGGTCCCGATCTTCCCAAATCTTGCCCCAGCAAAAAATGACCCGGCGAAGACCGGACGTGCTTGATTTGAAGCTTTAGATGCATCATGACAACGACCAATATTAAAATAAATTATGTGCATTACCGTGCACTTACAGCACAGCGTGTTATACAAATCGGCTACTGGAGGTTTAATGTGTATTTCCTGTCCTGAGAGTTTGCTTCAGACAGGACTCAGTTCACCTGTCTACAGTCCTGATTCTGAATAAACTCAGTCTGGCAAGTTCCTTCCGAAAAATGAAGAATGCAAGCAGACCAAGGTGCCTTTGAATGGTGCAACAGACAACTCTTTCAAATGCTCAATTCAGCGAATAAATAAGACACTGAAAACAGTGTTGTTTTCACACGGATGAGAGCAATTTGTCTGGGTCATACTTGTCGAACTAAGAGCTCATTCATTCTTATTCATTGGAAGTGGCAGAGGTCCCTTCTTATATTTATTTATATTCTTTGTCCAGGTTTCCTGTAAAGCAACACATTACTCATGCTGTACGACTGTATCATACATTATTTCCATATTGTCCTTATGCTATATTATTGACTGCTATCAGATGGGGAGAAGATAAATTAGTCAGGGGAGGGGAGCTGGTGAGAAGAGAGAAAGGGACGAGTAAGGAAGGAAGGAAGGTAGCGAGGGAATCAATGAAGCACAGAAGATAGATATATGAAAATAAAACATGAAAAATGTCCCTGGATTCCTCTTAGTGCTATGTCAGGACTATTTAGACTGTCAGCAAATGCTTTTAACCAAGTTGACTAACAGTGAACTCAGACCCATGTCCTTCAGGTAGGGGTTTAGGGGTGGGCAGGGACAACATTGGGGATCAAATTCGGCTTCCCCTGCCCTACTCACCGGTAGAGGGCGGGCGGCTTCCCCTGGGCCTCACAGCTGAACATCACCTCGCGGTTCTTCTCCACAGCGTCCAGGGGGTACACGATGCTGCCGGGCTGCTTGCTGAACACCGGACTCTGCACGGCGGCACCAATCTCTGTGGGCAGAGGAAGACAAATTAGCCTCTGTGTGGTTTTACAACCCAAACCTGTTTGTTAAAAAATCAGTGAGGGTGGGGGGGGGACACCAACACAGTTTGTAAAACAAGCAATTTGTCAACAGCGGCGGAAATGGGTTGGCACCCAAGGAAGGAGAGCGATTAGAGAGAGAGAGAACGAGGACAACCACGAGCGGACAAAAGATATCAATTTGTCTGCCGTTTGTGTGCCACATCGCCCACCAGCACGGGCAGTGTGTGGGGAGAATGATACGGCGTGATACGTGTCCTCCAACTCTGCTTAGGAAACAGGCGTCTGATTTATATTGGACAATTAGAGTAAGGCTTCTCATTTGTGGGGGGTGGGGGGGTGGATTTCATGATTTTATTTTTTTGGAATATTTTTGGCTAATTATACAAATGTACTTCATTGGGGCAGGCATTTATTTGAGGGCAGCCTTTCTGGTTGTGTACATAATTAACCATTGATGACATCTAACTGGCCTGATCTGCAACCTCTCTTGTAAACAAATCAAAAATACACAATGTATCTTGTGAACAATGTCCGATACAATTTCACATTTTAAGATTAAGTAGTAGTTGAGTAGAATGTGACAGTTGAATTGTGATGCATTTGTATTGCAGACAAGCAAAAACAATGACCGATCTCCGTGGCTCTTTGTGCTCTTTACAACAACAAAAGCTTGTCAAGTCAACACATAAGGCTGTATGCCTATAGTGTCTCTCAGTTGTCAGCCCACCATATCCACAAAAACTCTCTTCTCTTCCTTTGAATACTTGCTCAGGGATTATATATTAAAGGTAGGGTCGGCAATTGATTTTAGAAGGTATTTTTGTCGTATTTGTTGAAATTCTATTTGACTTGACAGCAATCAATAAAAAAAAGCTTTGACAAAATAAATCAAATCTGGTATCTGTGGCTGTCGCAGGCAGGACTGAAATGATTGGATGGCTTATTTGTCTTGTCTACCTACCCACCCGGCTACCTGCGAGCACTCTGCCCGTGCACGTATTGCCCATGACCTTCCACAATGCTAGGCAGACCTACTGCTTAAGATAGGAAGATGGTCCTGTGTCTTGGCAAAGTGGCAATAGAGGGAGGCATGGTATTTTCTTCAGTGTTTTCATACTTCTCCAAATTGCATACCCTACATTTAAGAAACTTGGTTTGGGCATGACAATTCAATTCAATTCAAAAAACTTTATTCGTCCCCAGTGGGCAATTGAAGGTACATAGGCACATGCCATGCATTGCATACACACAATTAAGTTGAAGTGTTTTGAACAAGAGGGTGTAGACCTAAAGAGAGAGGTGTATCGAGAGAGGGAGCTTGTAAAATAAAAAAATATTACGAACACAGGAGATGCTGCTGGTTTTAAGATTTTCCACCAATGGTGAAGAGTATCCAAGGTGCATGCCTTGGGAGAGCCTTTTCCACTTAACTACAAGGGTGTCCAAGAATAATAAGTGGTCTGTATGGGAGACAAACCAAATAGCTTGGGTGAAAATAAGTGGAGGTTGTGGTTTGCAAGGTAGTGAAGGTGGATGCTGGGGAATTTAAACAGCATGTAGCTGCCATGGCTTCTACAGGTCTGTCTGGAACATTGTTTAGAGTTTGGCTATGAGGTGCCTAGCTGTTCTTATCCTTTTGGGGGAAATGGTGAAAGCTTTAACAAGTAGACACAAGCTTTCAAATGTCAAAGTGATAAATAACCACTGTACTACCTCTGAAAAACAAAGACAAAGAAGGGATGAGAAAAGAACAGAACAATAAAGAAAGGCGGGTTATTAAGAAAGGGTGAGTGTGACTTTATCAACTACTACACTAACATTGAATTTGGCGTTTATACCCATCTAAAGGTCCAATTATACACTACAACAAAAAAGGCTTCTGTCTGAGGAGATCCTTTAAATTCATGCTGCTGTCATTGTAAAAAAAGCTTTTAAAAACATGTGCTATATCGCCTTACATTAAATGCTGTGTGAGTGCAATCTTTTAAATAACCCTCTGTACTGTGTTAGGCTTTTCATTTGAACACAAAGTTAAATCTAAATGACTTATTTTGGGGCTGGAATTGTTGACAGCAGATAACGAAGGGCAATGCATAAACATTTTTATGCAACACAACATTTCTCAAATGTAACCCTATTTTTTTGCATAATTGCCATCAATGATTACTTGAATTGGCAAGTTGCTCAAACTAGGGAAAACATATTTTTTTCTTCCTAAATATGTTCCCATTTTGCACAGTCTTCTAATTGCAATCTGATAAATGCTTGTGAAAATGTTGCTGTGTTAACAACTGGCAGAGTGGCACAATTTTCAAACGGTTTCCAAATGATTGACACCCACTGGTATTTAGGACCACTGCTATCTCAAGGCTTCCGAAAGACAGATTCTGGGGGCTCAATGGTTTCTAGGGTAAGGATTGTTTTATACAAATAAATACCAACACTTTGCTTCGATTCATTTGTATAACTGTAACCTGTTGTTTTACCAAAGGTTGTGGCAAATTTAACTTATATTTCTGAACTTCCTTTTTTTTTTTTTGCTTCCTATTATACCCTGAAAAGGCATTTTCATGATTTGTTTATCCCAAACATTGCATGCTATCCATTTTATATTGCAGGAAATCATACTGCTTGAAAACCGAAAGGTTAGGTCGATGGCATCTTATTTTTCATTAAAATGTGATATTCATTAAGTGTTATTCTTTGATGTGGTCAAATAATGAGACCTCATTTTAAAGCTTTACGTCAATACTATTGAACACACATTTATTTCAGCCATGTGGTCATTAATACAGCATCCGTCTAACCTCTACTGAGATTCACAATCAAAAAGATAGCATTAATTTTCATGCCCTTTCAAAAGATTTGATGCCATGAACTCCAACAAACCCTCACTTTTATTTGCTCCACTCTTTCTACTCAAGATGGCACATCAAAACATGTTGTGTTATTTTCACAGAGAAATTAAGAATGAAGCATTCTAACAGTCTTCCAGCATTAACAACAATTATCATAGGCCATTCCCACACTAGTTCTCTAGACACGAGTCTGTTACTCTCCATCTTGGCTTTCTGTCCAAACTAAAAGTAAGAGTAAGGCCGGGGTTCAAAACGTCAAATAGAGGGCTGATAATAGGCTGCCGTGTGAGCGTGATGTGATCCAGACATCACCGGCCAGGCTAACGTGACCTGGGCGCACACATGAGAGGCGGTTTCAACTGAAAACACTGGGAAAGTGCGACAGCGTTTGGGGCAAAAATAGCTGAAAACTCCAGAAAACTCTATTGTAATGGCCTGAAATCTTGTGACACGGAAATGTGTGATGTAGCTGTTATAGTGTGGACATGGCTGCCTGGGATGGTGACTCCCCCCTGGCCGGGCGTCAGGCCCTCCCTCCTGGGTGTCAATGCCTGTCTTCCAGTCTGTCACACAGAAGCTGAGGACACCCACCACAGCAGATCCTGCACCAGAAAAATGATCCGCCCACAGTACATCCGTGTTCCATCCATCCTTTTCATTTTTATTAAGTCTTCTGCTGCATAAGTTTTACATATTTACATACTGGTGTGCGTGTGATTGTGTGTGCAATACCTGCAATGTTACCCTGACCATGGTAACAATAAGCATAATCAAAAACATGATTACTATGATTATGATTATTCATACGATTATGTTAAGCTCAGTGTGCCAACATACCAGAAAACTCATGTCTAGCCGCTAACCCCAGCGCTGCTTCTTACGTGTCTCTTTATGACACATCATCATCACATCCACTACCCACTGCTCTATGATTCACCCTCGCAATTCCAACCAATTAGATCCTCCGTGATCTGCGGAGGGCCAACAACACAGTCTGCGCCTGACCTCACACGAACCGATCCTTCAATCCATCTCTCTTACGACAAAAAGAAAAATAGCCTCTGCTTTTTTCTGCTGTTTCTGAGGTGAAACACCTGAAGTACTTACTCTTGTTACTAGCATGTAACAAACTGGGATAATGGCTTAGATTGGGATGGAAAATACTGTACGCAATAAGTACATATATCCGTTTCATGTTTCTGCAGTATTATTGTATTGTGTATACAAGTAAGCAAGTAATGTTGCCCATGGTGCATGCATACTGTACTTTTAGCATACCAAGCATCTCGATTATTATTGTATTGTGTAGGTTGCGTAGTATGTACATTGCGCGCTAGGTTTTTCACATTTCTCTGGTTTAAATGTATTGGACACACATCACCTATGAGTAAAGAGCAAAAGGTCAAACCCTTGAAACTTTCACCACGGAGCAAATATGCTCGACATGTGCCACACACATATCGTTACTAGGCAACTCAAACAGATTCACATCGCACATACGTCAGCAAAACAAAATTTTTCCTTTTCATTTAAAGAAATGGTGGTCCATAGAAATTGTTGAAAAAGGAAGAACTTCAACATAGGTGTTGGTTGTAAACTGGTCCCAGCAGGGTCTCCGAGCTGCATAGCCCGATGGGGTGCTGCGCATGGCATCCTTGTTCAGAGTGACTGCGCTTCCACAAGCCATAGAAGTGGATAGAGAGTAGAGCATAACGTGAGCGCCGCACTTCCAATCTGAATGGGGCCTCATTCTTGCCATTGGTGCATGAATTGTGAACTGTCAGGTTGCCATGTGACCTTATTTTCATCTACATATAGTACGCCTAATGGGACTTTCGTCTATGCCCCACTAATAAGCTGCCCTTCTTAAAGGAATTGTTTATTCTTGCTCCACGTATTGCAGATTAATTTATATTGTACATATAATTGCATGCTTTATTGTTTATTGGAAATATGTCTGAGATACTGCAGGCTATATCCCATCCATTCATTGTTATTTCCCTGCACCAATAATATTATATATTTTTTTGCACTGAAGACTGCATTTTGAGTCAGAAAAATGTGTACGTGTGCACATGATGTATTCAGAGCATTTTCACTCTAAAAAGGTCCAGAAGCTTTCAGCTTTTTTCCAAATGTATCCGACACTGGATGAATGTATGACGGAATTTGAATTTTTAATGGATGAATGGGTCAATGTATGAATGAGTGACTGACTGATGAGTGAGTGAATGAAGGAATGAACGCAAAAAGGCAACTGCATTGCTAATTCTTTGTCCTAGTTTTATTGAAATTGACTTCATAATAATAGTTGTGAATACACTCAGTTTCAGTTTACCAAGTGGCAACACCAACCCCATCCAGCAGCAGAGGCGGCATTGCCGAGAGGGATCGAGTGGCAGGTGAAGCGCCTTAAGAGTAAGCAAATCCATGAACACAACACTTGTCTGCGTCTCTCATCTAATATTTTGACACCATGCTAAATTATGGGGGGGAAGGGGGGGTTGATATATCATTGAAACTGCGGTGCATAGTATTATATTGTGAATAGAATAAAAAGTCAAAGCCCAGGGCAATCTTAAATACCCACAATATGTATTTGTGTCGTCTTTATTATATTTCGAAGTGACAGGGATTTTCTAGTGCGGTAAATAGACCCAGGCAAATTCTGTTTAATCCTAAGAGAGGGAAGGCAGGAAACTAGTTAGTAACCATATCCAAATTGACTTGAAGTAAATTCCAGGTGCATCAAGGGCGTCAGACTTCTATCTGGCTCAAGGATGGCGACATGGAGATGGTCGGACTTCACTTCAGACGGACTTCATGTCACCAGTGCTAGAGCGCTGTTGTGTGTTGTTCTAGTGGCTCGGCGCCGTCTCAGTATTTGGAACAGAGGCAGCCACCTGTACCTTTCAACACAACCTACATTAAGCTTTTTGTTAATTCATCACACAGTGTTTGCAAACAGGGTTGCCACAGCGCGAGGTCACCGTCTCAGGTAACCGCAAAGTATCACGGGGCCCGGGGCTCGGCGAGCTGATGTTTTTGTAGGTCGTCGACACAGAACGGGAGCGTAGTCTTAACGACAGAACGAGGGTCGTTTATTAGTTCTCTTTTTTTTTTGTCCCTCCTGCCTATTGTCCCCTTATTACATTGTGTTTGTACAGATTAATTCCACTGGAGGCTCTTCCCCGCCCCCGCCCCTTCCTAGTAGGACAGATAGACTTATTACAGTCCTCCATAAGATGACTATATCCCCTTGTGGCTGGGTAGGCAGGTATACAAGTGTAAGCGTGTGTGATATCACCATGGCCAAGTGCAATTGTATTAGAAATGCCCTCAGACAATAACGGTTGGAGCGTGCTTGCCGACACCAGTGGTTTGTGAGGGCGCCCCCTCCCGGCCGCATGTGCGCCTCTCTCTCTCTCTCTCTCTCCCTCGAGAGAGAGGTGTTCACAGAGAGGTGCGCTCGGGCCGAGAGAGAGAGAGAGAGAGCGATCTCTCGCTGTGTGCCTCATTTACATGAAGGCGCACACGCAAATCCACATCCAATGCGAGGTGATATTCAAAAAATGAGGATGTTAGAGTTATCGACCGCGTGTGTGTGTGTGTGTGTGTGTGTGTGTGTGTGTGTGTGTGAGGGGGAGAGAATGTGAGTGAGAGAGGTTGTCAGTTATATAAAGGATCTCTAATTTTAGGCCGTATCGCTGCACCCGTGTCAAAAGGCTGCACGGGTTCCCTTGGAAAGGTTAGCATATGAGGCACGCCGTGTGTGTGTGTGTGTGTGTGTGTGTGTGTGTGTGTGTGTGTGTGTGTGTGTGTGTGTGTGTGTGTGTGTGTGT
>JAOPJL010000026.1:18735472-18745723 GCA_027123545.1 Trisopterus esmarkii | reverse complement strand
GAGAGAGAGAGAGAGAGAGAGAGAGAGAGAGAGAGAGAGAGAGAGAGAGAGAGAGAGAGAGAGATAGAGAGAGAGAAAGGGTGGAAGAGCTATGAAGAGAGAGGATGAGAGCTTGACAGAGAGAGGGGGAAGGAAGTACAAATGGATATAGAGTGAGGGAGAGAGGGATAAATACATGGAGAGAAAGGGGGAGAGAGCTTGGCCCAAAGCAAACCGACTAGAACTTGCAATAAAACAAGTAATAATAATAATAAATAAAAAAATATATATCTGTAAATATATATATAAATATATATATATATATATACATAAATTTAGATACTTGTAAACTTCTTCACACTTTACCCCTACTACTCTTCACATTGTGACCCATATGCAAAGACACACACACACACACACACACACACACACACACACACACACACACACACACATAAGCAGAGACAGGACTTTTCTGTTGTATGCTGACATGAGGAAGGCAGCTTGACCTTTCCTTTATAGACTCCTCTCATCAGGTCTTTGACAGTGGGACCCGCTCTGCTCGCTGCCAAAGAACACAAGATGGGGGGAAAACTACTACTGATCATAATAGCCATGATGATATAATTATAGATACATATATTTTGAATCATTATTAGAATCATAATTATAATCATTATGATGTAGGTTATATAATAATAATAATATTAATACACATTTATATGGTAATAAATCAATATTAAATAAAGGTAAAATATAGTAATATTCATAATTCAACGTGGGGCGAACAAGGACAAGAGGAGAGTTAATGCTCTTTTCAATACTTGCTGGTGGAAAAAAAGGGACACGGATGGTGCAAATTGGCTTGGCTCACTCTCCCGCCTCATCCCCTTCCACTATGGCTAAGGCGGGAAAAGAATAAAAAACTACATGAAATCACTTTGTTTCACTCTAGCCTCTTAAGCCTGCCCCCATTCCCTCTGCCGCTGTGCGCTGAACCAAAGGGGAAAGCGTGGCTGTGGATTTTGTGTGGCTGTGATTCTTCCGACAGACAAGAATAGTCGAGAAACATGCGAGAGAAAAGAGGGGGTGAGAGGTATGTTAGGAGAATGAGGAGCAATGTGACAGGTGAAGCCTCACACTGAGGAGAACACTGACAATAGCGGTACAGGCAAGCCTTTTTATATTATTCTCTATCGAATTCACTCACCGACTCCATACTGTTATGGGTGTAGCTATGAAACCACTTCCTCTTTCAGTTTTTCATCACTAATTATTAAATGATTTAAATTTTTATTTTTATATCGTATGTGTACAAATTGAGGGATGTGGGAAAAAATATATTCCTTTGAATGATTATTTCTGTTGCTCATCACAATTCATCTAAATGTACTCATATAATAGTACCTACAGTAGTATATTACCTTATTATATTATTATTAATACCTTTTATTATTCAGACTGGGAAGAATAGGGAAGAAGTACTGTCTGTTCTTATGCAAATTTGTGGATATTTCTGTGTGATGATTAATGTAGGGGTTGGATCGTAGTATTATATATACTTTTACATTTTACAATACTGTTAATAATAATTGGCACACTACTTATACTTATATTTACCCCTAGAGTCCATATAAAGGGTTAGTATTAGTGTCCATGTGCCTGTATGTTTATATATAAAGGCATGCTGCTTTCCCTTTTAAAATCGCATTAACAATCTCCATGGTGCTAATCATGTGCACACAGAGAGACCTGCTCCATGGGGTAGGCCTTGACAGTGCATGCCCTAATAAGTGCATGGTGTGCATGCCTGTCACAGCTGTCTGCCAACATCTAGGGACTACTATGGTGCTCACCCCTAGTATGGTGAATAGCTAAATACCATACAGTAGCCACAGAAAGTAGCCACAGATAGTAGACACAGACAGTAGCCACAGACAGAAGCCAAATACAGAAGCCTAAAGAAAGTAGCCACAGACAGTAGCCACAGACAGTAGCCACAGACAGTAATAACAGACAGTAATAACAGACAGTAGCCCACAGACAGTAGCCCACAGACAGTAGCCACAGACAGTAGCCCACAGACCGTAGCCACATACAGTAGCCACAGACAGTAGCCAAAGACAGTAGCCAAATACAGAAGCCCACAGACAGTAGCCCATAGACAGTAGCCAAAGACAGTAGCCCACAGACAGTAACCATAGACAGTAGTCAAAGACAGTAGCCCATAGACATAAGCCACAGACAGTAGCCAAAGACAGTAGCCCACATAGAGTACCCCACATACAGTAGCCACAGACAGTAGCCCACAGACAGTAGTCACAGACAGTAGCCCCGGCCTAGACAGTAGCCATCGACAGAAGCCAACAGATATCTTATATCTCCTCAGGAGGTATCAACAGAATATCAACAAAATAATATCAACCCTCACGCGAACAACACAGACTGGATAGGTGCTGATGACAGGCAGGATGGAAGTGATGGCTTTATTTTTTGGGGGTTGCAGATCTGTTGTGTGTTTAGTGATGAGAAGAGGACCCCTACCACCCACGACCCAATGGTGACCTCATCAATAGCGCATCGGTGTCGTCCCGACGTGACTTATGAGATATCTCTTGATTAAACACTCAGAGTAATTCTGCCGGCGCTCCTCTCTGACCCCGCCTATTTGTAAGGGAGACAAATGAAAGCCCTTCATCACCGAGCCAGATCAATGCCAAAATGGCCCTTGGGTGACCAGGGCACCAAGAGCATAATGAAGCGATAATTCAACTTTACTGTGCAATAAAAGAGTGATGGACTTTTCTTTTTGTAAAAGCATGGTCAGATTATTCGGGTTGATTGATATCTGTCTTTATAGATCCATTTAAGTAATGAACACCAACCGCCAAATCCACGGTCTGACATTTTTTTCCTCAAGAATCAATTAATCATTGCTTATCTTAATGTAGAAAGATAATGAAAACGTATTCACCATGTTAGACACTTAACACATGAAATATAACTAAACCCCAGGAAGCCAGTCAAAATTTATTGACTGGTTTACAGGGGGCAGGGTAATTCAAATCAATATACAGTATTTAATTTCATACTAAACATACTAATCACTTTTTGATACTTCTCGTAATGTAGTAATGATTAAAAAAAAAATACTTTATTTCAATTTTGTAGCCTAATATGTATATAGCTAATTTCCCATTATTTCTGAGAATGTATAGTATAGCACAGCACAAAGCATAACATAATGTAGAATAGCATTTAATATAAAAGAATAGCATACCATTACATAGTATAGCAAAGCATATATAAAAACTATGCCAATTAAATGTATCTCGAGATGGTGACTGAATGTACCAGTATTGAATGTCCCTCAATACGTTAGTGAATATGTCTCTCAGATTGTGCATGTGTATAGTGATATAAAATAGTGTATAAAGTGATATAAAGGTTCTCAACTGCATAGTTTGTTATAATTTGTCCTATTATATAACTATAATAGGCTTACCAGTGTTGACTTGTAACTCAAACATATGTGTCATGGCATATCCAAGTTCTCAACTGCTTGATCCGTTATTATTAGTTTGGTTATATATTACTGCAGGAAACCGTGGGTCACTCTGGGAAATATGTGTTCAACATTGTCCAATGTGTATACAAGACAGCTTGCCTCGATTCCTACGTCCGTGCATGCAAAGTGGCTTGTTAACACAGAATCGAAAGTTGGGGATTGGTTTGTGAGCACTATTGGAGAGAACTACACTCATCAACTATACAACAGGCAGCATAGATAAGGTACGTTCCCCACACATATCCAAGCTCAACACCCCCATGGTTACATCCACACAGTTCTTGTAGTTTTAGCATTGAAGTTTGGCCCTGTGGGGCTTTCGGCATTCAGCTGAGGAACAAAACAACCAACCATGCAAACAAATGTTTACTCTGATAATGTAACAATATGCTTGACTAGTTGAAATGACGTATCACTTAATGATATGTATTCACTCAAAATAACATACCCTAACTAAGCCCACAAACACACCTTATTATTCAACATGAACATCTATACTTCACTGAGAGGAACAGCTAAAACATAAATAAGAATAACACAAATCAGAGGTCAACATGAAATAAAATGAAATATTTTCATGGAAACAATTTACTCTTTAAAATTCTCCACCGGTTTTCGATTATTCGTATGGTGATATTATTTGCACAGCAGTTGGAATACATAAGGTGATCTGGATGTTTGCTCCAGGCTCATCTGTTTGACTTCTCTCCATTCTGAACCATGGCTTTCATACAACCGTCTGCCCCAAATACATATGAATAGGGACTCAGGCTTCACAAAGGCAGCTTTTGGCATGCATCAAAAGTTCTTAATAAGATACTTTACCTGCAAGGCAGCCCATAAGTGAGTGCAGCATGAGTAGTTTCCATAGCAACATCATCTTCAATTTTGCAGGGTCAGGGTAGTCTCACAGCCAATCACAGATGTATGGAATCCTTTTGTACCTTTTGTGGTTTTCTAAAGCTGTGCAGAGGAAATAGGGGGAAAAGAGGAAGAGGAAAAGAGTGTTCAATGATTAATGCAGTTAGGTGAAAGATACTTCCTAATTAGGACCATCATGGCTGATGACTGTTATTTGACAGCATAATCTCACTCTCTTTTAGTTTCCTTTCAAAAGATAAAAACTTATTTGAATGGTAATTGTTAACAAACACACTCATTTTACTATGAAATAAGTAAAAAAAAACGTTGTCATGGCAAAGCAAAGAATTATAGTTTAGTATTGAGGGTGTAAATATTACATTTTCCATAAACATACAAGTTGGGTCTATAACTCTCGAGATGCATGGTTTGAATCCGCCCTTTAACACTCATAGCCTAGGTCGTAGCGTCTGAATGAAACAGAATCTAGGATTATTTTGTTAGACTTCCGTTGCTTCTACTTCACAGAATTTGTCTCCAAGGAATCATCTTTGAAACTGTCACTGTGTGTGTGAGTGTGTGTGTGTGCGTGCGTGCGTGCATGCGTGCGTGCGTGTGAATGTGTGTGTGTGTGTGTGCGTGTGTGTGTATGTGTGTGTGCATGTAGGTGTATGTATGTTCTGCGCAAGTGCATGCATGTGCGGGGGTGTGTTGAGAGGTTTCCCAGAGGTTGAGATTCTCTCTATTTGGGAAAAGGAAAGCGGGGAGTGATGAGGATGAACGCCGAGGAGGGGAGGTGTGACAGCACTAATTCATCACTAATTGAATTGATCCATATGTTATTAGATATAATTATGCACATCTTCAATGGAAAGGCTGAAAATCTCATCAACATTTTTAGGTAAACCATTATGAAATAAAGCAAAATTTTCATCTTTCCAATCTTTCCAAAACGCTCCCCAATTTTAACTGTGATATGCTTTGACCAGGGTGCTACAAAATCCCTAGTCAACTAAACAGCAGCTCCCTTTGCCAGCAATGGTAATGATAAAAAAATGTGAAATCTGTATGTTACAGAGAAGGCTTGCTTGTGTGACTATCACATTGGAGTACATTGTGCACCTACTTTGCATGTGCATTTAATTGTTTGAGGTGTATGCCTGAAAAATTACACTGCTTAATTATCTTCCTGTCATTCACACTTTTTACCGCTATGTTCCAGAAATCTGTGGAAAAACACAGCAACTAACCTGTAGTTTCTTTTTTTCTCCATATACTTTTTTTTCAACAAATTCTCTTCTAACTAAAAACAGGATCCAATGCCTTTGACCCTACACAGAAAGATGTGTTACACTATTAGACAGCACACATGCATACTTATATTTAAACTACTATTTAGCAGACAAATTATCAAAGCTAATACCAGTGAATTCTACCAGGTAGACGTTGGAGACAATGGGGATTGAACCCAGTACCTAATGGCTAGGAGTAAAACACCGTCCCCAACCACTGGACTATCCTGCCACACTTATTAACATCAGGTCAGTGAGAAGATGGTTTCATGAAAACCGAAGTGACTTTTGGGACGCAGATTCAAATCTAAGCATATAAGCATCAAAATTACGTTCATAGCTACAAAAAGTGATCTGAGTGTCTGTTAGAAACTCAGCATCGTTAGTAGGCTATTGTCCGGATTTCATGGAAACAGCACTTGGCCGTCCTTCCCAGGGAACAAGGGTAAGTCAAACACCGAGATCTATGTTAATCGACAGACCCGCCACCAAATCATAGCCACATCCGGACCGTCCGACGGACAGCGGCAGATATTTCACACACATACACAATCTTCTCTCGTAATGACACCTTGACCCCTTGTGAAGGTCATAATCACAGCGATCATGTTTGATTAACGCACAGGGAAACGCGTTGATGGACGACTGATGGACTCCCCCCTGTGGATGACAAATTAAAGGACCACCCCCCCCACCTCCCATCCCCATCCCAATAACCCCATCCCATCGCCACCAATCTTGCTCAATGACACCCAAGGATGGATGTTGTCAGGGACCTGGGGCGGTCGGGGTATGAGATCCAAGGGCGGGGTCGGGGGAGGCTGGGGTCATTCGTTCCGTCAGTCTTGAGAGGTCCCAGTCAAAGCGCCCATGGAGCAATGTGTCTTTAAAGGAATATTACACTGTGAAGGAGAAAAACATCAGTTTTGAGCAATGCAGGCGCAAGACTATCTACTCAGCACACACAGTGACTGATATCCATCCCACTTGCTTTTGGTGTAATGTATTAGTTATTTTATCACATTTGAGAATCAACATAAAGTCACATTCGTTTTGACGACTTAATGGAAGCCTGCAGTATCTACAGTCTGTCAGGCACCCGAGCATAAATAGTTTTATGCTTTTCTAGCCGTAATAATGTACCTAAATGGAGCAATGCTAAGCCTCCACAAAGACCTGAAATGGATAGAAATACATCAGACATCCTTTTTATGTGGCTGGGCGTTTTGGTTTCTTCAGCCGAGCACTTTGAGCATGATGTATGACCTTGCTGGATGCTAGCCTACATCCTCTCTTCAGAAGTTCTGTTACCATGTCCAGAGTCAGGTCAAGTCACCCAACATATCTCAATGTATTGTAAGGCTCATTCATACTAAGCCTAATAGGCTTAATAGGCTGACAGATATGTATTGATACAACCAAAACATTTGTAAATAATACGTATGCCTTATTTTCCAGCTTATATGTTATGTTATATATTTATATTTTCACAAGAATGCCCTACAAGCCTTTCAACGTGGAGGAAGAATTGTTACAAAAAGGAACGGCTAAACTGTCTTGTCTCAACACACTTTCACACTAGATGTATGAAACCATGTATACCAATCTTAAAGTCTTAGACACAAGGAATACTAACCATGCAAATGCTCGCTGAATACACACTGAATATGGAAATGAACATTAAATAGTATTTACATTTTGTTTTCTAAGACCAAGTAAAAGGTCATATTCCCAAAGTTAATCATTATTTGGTAAACTATGATGTAGGCCTACTTTGCTTTAGCAAAATGAAAGCTTGGCATGCTTGAAAAATATAATTGTGCCCAGGTTAGTAACTACCACTGTTTACTATTCTCTCATGAGTAAACGAAAAAAAAAAAATAGAAATTCATATTTTCCAAAGGGTTACAACTTAGTTTAAAGTCAGGGAGCCTGAATTAAGCCGGAACCATTAAGGAACCATGTGAAGATTACAGAAATTCCCAGGAGAATTTTATTGTTATTCCTCCATTGCAGTGGCATATTGTAGGCTATGTCTGTTCTGGTACTGGCTAAATAATAGACATCCTACATCCATTACAATCAACCGCTTTTTCAAACCATCGCAAAAAAAAAATTCCCCTCCCTTCCTCTCCTCCTACTCCAACCAATCAAAAAAGTATTCCGCCAAGCCATAGTAGAAACTACATGATGCAAATTCCTCAGCCAATCAGATTGAATTATACTTCGCCCTGCGGTTATGAAGCACTTAAAAGCACAATCTAGAACTATCTCTCCTGCTACTCACTGGTCAACTCTTGAATACTCTTGAAATGGAAACAATTAGCAGTGCTTAAAATTGTGCCATTAACTGATGACCAGCTCAAGTGCACATTATAATGCAAAGAAATCCACATAAATGTTTCACATGTGCAATGGATTAACTAGTAATTAGCTCAAGGACATAATAAGAGAAGGTTTTTCATGAACAAAAATTAACAAATAATATAGAAATAGTGTCTGCAACTGTATCTGTATTACATATGGTGAGCTACCAAACCAGTAACTACATCAGGCTCAAAGTTCAGGGCTAAAAATACCACAACCCATTATTTTAAAAGGTTCATTGCAGTTTTCAGTTCTCAGTACCTCAAATAAAAATAAAATAAATATATATATATTTTGTTGAGTCATTCCGGACTCTTTAATTTTGTGATGTTGAGTGAAAGGAATGAAATAACAATGCCCTGTGGGTTCTGCAGCAGTGGTTCAGAATGTATTAGCCAGCACAGGAAAAAATATCATAAATTACACTCAGACGTATGTAAGATAAAAAACTTAGTCCGGCAAAATACACACCACAGAAAAATGCCTATCACAACAATCTCGTGCACGTGCCTAGTCATAAAGGATAAATATATGTTTGTAGCTTTATCCAAGGCATATTTAATAACACCAGCGGTCCCAATGCTTAGAATCCCTTGAAGACGGCTGCTGTCTATTAGGCACTAAATTAAAGCCCTTCCCAAGGAGAGAAAATGTGCAACAATGTTTGCATAAGGAAATGTTGCAAGCAGAGACTGCAGACAAAGACCCACACAGCCCCCCTAAGGATTATGCACAGAAAAGAAACGCCTTGCAGTGTTAAACTAAAATACAGGAGGGTTGTATTGACAGATGCTGAAACTATTCGAGTACACTGGGTATTTTCCAGTGCCAAGGAGATGGGGATGGTCCAAATCGGAGGACATTGATGCTGGCTTATTGAGCAGGCTTACACTTCCTGTCCTTTTAAATAATTGAAACCTTGATTGTTTTGTGATGTAGAGGAGCTTAGACACAGTTTTGCCATTGGAAATGTTCTCTTTGTGCAGTCGAGTCTGTGCCATGCAGGCCATAGCCAAATCCAACAGGGGCAACTCCACTGAGACTCTGAAAACGCTTCAACAAGCTGAACTGCAAGGACACAATTGTTACTAGTGCCTATATTGTCACTATAAAGTTAGCACTTGGAACAGAATCTAATGATGAGTTTCCTAGATTCCTCCTTTCTCTTAGAGGTAACCATGGATTCCAAAATAGAATGTGTCACAATCTGCAATGTGGTCCACCATTAGCACAATTAAAGGGAAGGACAGGGGGACAATGTCCCCTCCACATGTTGTCTCCTTTACCACCAAATTTGCACCCCTGGGTCTAGCACTGGGTTTCTCTGCACTATAGGATGGCAAATGGCTAGCAAATGGTTAGCTTCACAAGTTGCAATGTGTTCATGGAAGTCTACATAAGTGGTCAGCTTCTCATAAAATATTCACACTGTTTTAAAGGCTACATCTATTGTCTTACACCTATTTCAAACACAATTGTAAAAATTATACATTATAGGTTAAGCTCGTACCAAAATTGTATCATAGCATTTAACAAAATCTGATTTCAAGTAAATTTTGATTTTTGTAAATACAATGCATAGGCCTACATAGAATTCAGACATATCTTGGCAGAAGGTCTGTCTGGTTTCATCCTTAGTGCACTATTATACAGCGTATTAGTCTCCCCACATTTAAACTGTATCGATTGCAGAGGTAGTCCCTTTACAGCTGACTTTTACATGCATCTTGAGAATCCAGTTTACAGCCAATAAAATCCAAGTAGAAGTACACCCAAGATGATATATACATTAAGTCTGCTGGATATCAACCCCTTCTAACATAAAGACAGACAGAAACCAGAAACCAATCTCTATGTTGAGATCCAACACAAATTGCACGTACCTGAAAAACATGTAATATTGCTTGTGTAATGAAAACTAGGATGCCAATTAAACAATTGATTCAATTAACACATCTGACACCTCCAAGATGGTAGAAGGATGTGATAAGTAAACATTTTCAAAGTGTTTATACCGATGCGGAAAGTGTTAATGACGGATGTAAGGGTTGTTTTGAAAAGTATGGTCCCAAAAGCATAAAAAACTTTTTAATGGAATGTTTAGAAAATATATTTGTAAATCAATAACTCTTTTGTGTATAACATAAAGCCACTGATAAGCCAAGAGAATAGCCTCACTCAAGA
>JAOPJL010000026.1:18712002-18724583 GCA_027123545.1 Trisopterus esmarkii | reverse complement strand
TCTCTCTCTCTCTCTCTCTCTCTCTCTCTCTCTCTCTCTCTCTCTCACTCTCTCTCTCTCTCTCTCTCTCTCTCTCTATTTCTCCAGATAGTCATGAAGGTTGCAGCCATAATAATAGGAACTAACTCCCATATGTGGGAGTATCGTTCACCTTCATCATCCATCGGGGGGGGTCACCTGACACGCAGAGCTGCTCACCGTTTCTCAATCATGTCCTCATTGAGGAGGGCTGCGAGCGGGTAAGGAGGAGGCAGACGCCAGCAGAACCGGGGGGCAGAGTGTGGCTATGCACCACTTGTCTTCATTAAGATGTAATTGGGCATATGCAGAGCCACCTCATGAACTCCGGTAATGGGTCCTGAGGGGACGTCCTCATTGAGGGGTCGTAGCGAGAGTTAGGGAGGACCGTCGCCGCGACAACAGGAGTCAAAGGTGATCTCATGGAGGTGTGGAACAGAGGGACATGCCCACGCGTGTGCACGAGTCACTTGGGTGATGTTTAACATGTGCTCGACTAGATGGTAATTAGTTTAAGTTGGGTATTATTTTAGTTTCGCCTTGTTGAACATGAAAGTTGAAAAAACAAACACACACTTGCACACATGCATGAGTAATGTGTTAATGCATTAATAAAGTATTAGTAAATAGTGAATTCATCGTTTATAAAGCACTCATAAGTAAGTCATTCATAATCAGTGATACAATTCACAAGTTATGAATGAGATAAAGGTAAGATCATTTATAAATCTGTTAATGCTAGCTCGTCATATGTTTTGGGGGAGGGGCTTTGGAAGGGGGCCTGAAGGGAGGGGTTGGATATTTTAAATGGGATACTTTCAAAATCAAGCTTACTCTACGCTGGTTTGTTCAAATTGCCTACCCTACCCGTAAGACTTTTATGTGAGCTAATCTAAAGTGAAGACTATCCAAAAAGCAAAGCACAAAAACATTAATAAATTACATTTAACGGCTGTAGCATTTTGATAAGAGATATAGTAAATGTTACAAACAATGAATACATTATTTATATTATTTGTATCCAAGTTAGTTCTTTATTCTACAAATATACAGCTTGCAAATGCAACTCTTGTGTTTCAAGCTCTCCTCAACAATGTGGGTAAGTAAGATAAACAAGTCAACATCTTAATTATAAATTATTATCACAGCAAGTAACAAGAAGAGTAATAATAAAAGAAATGAAAGTGGACTGCATTTATATAGACCAGTTTAAGACCAGTGGCTACTCAAAGCACTGTACAATTATTGCTTCACAATCACACATTCATACACCGACGGCGGTGTTAACCATGCAAGGGGACAGCCTGGTCGACAGGGGCTGTTGGGTGTCTTCTCGGTGTACTGTTCCTTTGTGTTGTTGAGGTTGGGATTGAGGTTGTCTTCCTAGCGCCATGACATGTCTCCTCTCCAACAGTGGTCAGGCCAAAGTCTGCCGTTGTCCACAACAAATGTATGATGGTGTTTGAGCTGTAGAGCTTGTATTTGAGACAAGGACTCCAGTCAGACATGGTTGTGTTCAGGTGGTACAAGCACTCATTAATATATAGACGTATGTAAGTATAGCTTGTGGTCAAATATCTTTCATATCATTTTAAAATTTGCAGTGACAAAATTGTGGAAATTGGCTTATTTCTTATTTGTGATGTTGTTGCTCCATTGTAATTTAACACACCAAGGAAGCATTGTGAGTTCCCCTCAGATTTTCTGTCTAATAGACGCAAGGTGTTTGATAAGGTTTGCCTAACAAGTTCCTGTGTGAAGGCTAACAGAACAGCAGGAACATAAGGTATCAACTTCACCACTGAATCGAGCGAGTATACCAAATTATAGGTGTGAAAACGCCCTTCATTATCTTTCTTTAGGGTGTGGACATTGGTCTCCTTTGTGAATAGTTCTAGTACAGATTAATACAACGCATCTTGGTTGACTCCCAGTAAACTGAATATAATCAAACTATTTCGCAGCTCATACTACTCCCATCAAGCTGAACCTCAGTTAATCTTAAACTATATTGTTCAACAATTATTAAGGTTGGGTCTGATTCCCATTTCACTTGTTTCCCTGTAATACTTGACAGGACATTTTTCTGTCTCATACAAAATGTATTGTTAACTGGTAGATTTGGGTGCCTGTATAATACATCACTTATTAATATTTAGCAGTATTAGAACAATAAGTTTGTTACTTGATGCATATCATATATATATATATATACATATATATATAATATCATAGATAAACAGTACATTTATTTACGAGTATCATTCAGCACTACAAACTCACAAAACCACACACCAAATAAATTGTACCATGCAAGGAACATGGGTGAAAGTCCTGAAACTCAAAGATAGTCCCAAACTTTGGACTATCTTCCCCCGCTTTCCGAAAGGTTTTTTCGTCTGCTCTGCCTTCGCTCTCTGGGCCAGATAAGAGGGGCAAAGGCCTGTTTGGAACCTCAGCACAAAACAAGCCTAATGGCCCTAGATCATGTTCGCTCTCTGACATGCCATTAGGTGCTAAATGTTAGGAATTGCATTACTGCAGCTTCTAAGATTAAGAGTGATAAGGTGAGGCTGCTTTCCCCTCGCTCCCCCTCTCTCTCTCTCTCTCCCTCTGCGCTCACCAGCAGCGTGGTTCGTTCTTTTCTGTTGATGAATAATTCAGAGCAAGCAAATCAGCCGCCACCAAAGATAAACCTCCTCTTGGAGTGCAGCTGATTTTTATCCGCTCTCCTTCCACATCATCGTCGTTGTTGTTTGGACTGAAGGGTGTTAAATGAGCTCAGAGTGTAAAACACACAGACGTTCAATTACTATAAAGAATCCAACTTGTCACAACATAGACACGAAGAGGAATCCTACAGTTAATTAAATGTCCGCTCGTCTGAGTTGTGTCTCATTGATGGACCTCAACCTTAATGAAGAAAAACAAGAGTTTTTATTAATGTTTTTGCTCTAGTATGGACTGTTTTCATGATTCTTGGAGTCTAACTAGTAGTATACCATACATTCCAGATGAAAAGATTATGGAGCTGACTATAGCCAAGTAGGGGTGGGATGTCTCTTTTTTGGGGTGCTTTGGCCCAGTTTTGAGCTTGAAACTGTGGGAGGGTGTATGTTTGGAACAAGCAGGCACAGTACTGATACTTTAGCAAGGATTCAAACCGTACAAACTACGTGCAATTTGAGTGTGCAGATACATCCAGTTATTTGGATATGTGACATTGTTATGATCTTGTTATAGAACTTTTCGCTGTAGTAGCCTACTGTCAGAGGTTAAAGGACACAAATGTAACATTTATATTATGATATCGGTCTTGATTGAAGTTCACATTGCATATACTTAAACCCACCCCAGTAAATACTTATTCCTGATAAGAGCTTTAGGCCACAGCGCTAAAGTACATATTTTGAAAGTCCTTTAAAGCGCTTAGTCAGAACAAGAGAGACAAAGTCTACGGATCACTGGATCCACCTTCTTTTTAAACATATCAGCTGTGATTGCTACGGATGATAAGTGATTACGAACACGCTCCATTAAACTTAGGCCACTGAATGCAGCAGAGGAGACAGGGCATTACGAAAATTGCCTGGCCAAACGCCTGTCTATATCAGGGGTTGAGTGTCATGGAAGAGGAAACATAAGTGCCATTGTCATACAAAAAAAATAAGTTATGCAAATATATGATATGGTAATGTCGTTTGTGTAATGCTCATTGAAGACAATGGAATAGACATAAATGCATGCAATTAGTAAAGGGAGGCAGGCTATTTCATCTGTACTTTATTTTGCCTTTGGGTGGACTACTAGACAATGTAATTTGTTCCTATTTGTCTTGAATTTGTGTACAAAGCTAGTGATCAAGTTGTTATCTTATTGTCGAAATGGGATTTCAGAATGCAATCCAAACTCTTTGATGAATAAATGGTGTCTACAGTTTTGAATGAATGAATTAATGAATGCCTTTGATTGTCAATATACACAGTACAATGAGATTAAAAGCATCTCCTTCCCAGTGCATACACATATAGAATATAAAAATACAAATTTAATGAAGTGCAAAATGAATAAATAGTGCAGAAAAAGCCCCCCCCCCGCCCTTTTCTGCACTATATTAATTTTGTTGGAGGGGTAAGGTGCATGAGGTCAGTGCGTGTGTGAGTTCAGAGTGGTAATGGCTTGGTTAGTTCTTGTCTTGATGCACCTGTAGCGCCTCCCTGAGGGCAGTAGGTCAAACAGGTCAGACCCAGGGTTGGAGCTGTCCGTGATCATGTTTTTTGCCCTGCTGAGGCAGCGGTGTAAATGTCCATCAGGGAGGGGAGGGTGCAGCCGATGATCGTTTTAACTTAGCGGCAGTGGCAGCATGTGGATGATTCACATGTTGTCATGGTTGTCTCCCTCTTGGTGGTGTATGGTAGAGAGCAACATTATGTAAAGTGCAATGTAAAAAATCTGATACTTTGAATTGCTATTTTACCATCCCTATTTTAACACACTAACAGTGCGACAAAATCCACCCTGTACTGACATCACTCGTGGTACCCATCCTGATGTATTGTGAAACCGCCTACCAGTTGGCCCAGTACACTGGGTAGACTGGTGGTAAGTTGATCTATGGTACTACATGGGGTGGACATTCCCATGTGTCATTATAACAGACATCCAGAGTCACAAAGGCCAGGGGGCTGGTTCTGCCCTCTGGTTTTACTTGACAGGCTCCCTGCTGTTTCTTACACTTGGAGGCAAAGGGAAGGACTGTGTGTACTGTGACAGAAAAATGCCTTTTCAGTCAGTCGTTTTTGGCAAAAGCTTCTGATAACTACTAGTACAGACGCTTTCATCCAAAGCACCTCGGAGTGAGTTTGGATACAAATCGTTGAGACAATGCCAGTGTTTTGTGCATCATATTATTTAAAACAACACAGCCTGCGAGCCATACTACTTGGTGATTGTCTAGATTACCGCTGATACAGACATCCATGTTTGTGTGAAGTATCAAGACAATAATTGGGAGAGTGAGTCTGGAGATTGTGTCTTGGCATCTATTTTTAGTCATACCACAAAGTAAAACAGAAATGAATAAAAGGCAATAATAGCGCCTGTATATTGTGTGTAAGCAAGTAAAAAAACCAACCCCCCAAAAAAGTATGAATATATATTTAAAATCAAGCTCTTCCTAAAACACCCACCCCTTTTTTCACACTAGTTCTGCACTCATCTGCCATTAAAAAGCCAGCATGGGAAACTTGAATTCTCACAGCAGGTTGGAGGCTGATTCCTCCACCACCACGCGGGTGATTGACACCATTGTGCCAGCTGGTCTCTGTCATCTTTAATGACTCCACGGTCTGCAGCTTCATAATACTTTGAATCAATTATTATATTCAGGTAATTTTTCCTTCCAAAAAAATAAAATAATTCCATCTATCAAAACTGCCTATAGCTGAGCTTTAAGGAATCGTCTATACAGCCTGTCAAGGGGCAAAACATGTTCCTGTGAATCTGTGATCCATGTCGATTTATTTTACATATTTAAATCATGTACAGCATTGATCCATACTTGCTTGGAAACAGCAAGCCAGTACCCGGTTGAACTAATGCTGTTTAACTTGTTATATGAAGAGCAAAGTATATAAACCATTTCGATAAATAACATTGTAATGTAGGCCTACAGCAGTAATTTACATCAACTGAATTTAGCAGATGCTTTTTTTGCTTTTTTTTCCAAAGCGACTTACAATAAGGTACGAGTGGACCATGTTGCTTGGAGTAAACATTGAAAGTAATACATTTGTTTTGTCAAAATAAACAGACGATTATTTCTGTGATATTTATTGTTTCCTTTTGGGATATGTCCTCTGCCCCTACTATGCTCAGTGGCCAGTCTGTGACCAGGGTCCCCCTCCAGCTCTAAGGCAAGTGTCTTTGCCCAGGGTCTTGGCAGGGGGTATCTTAACTAACATTTTGGATGAAATGCTGTTTCCAGACCTTGGACTTTCATCCCGTAAAAGCCATTTTAGTTTTTGTTAAGAGCCAGGAAATGGAATTGCAAAAGGTTTTGCAAAGTGTGAGTTCTCTTGAAGCAATCTATATGGGCATGGGCGTCAGTTTGGTTTGAAAGGTGCTGGTTCTTGTTAGTGCAGGTAATGAAAGGTTCTGAAAGACGGCATACTAATGAATAAAATGTATAGAAAAAATGTTGATGTCTGATGTTGAAGTGAAGGCACATTGTTTTCAGCTGCATAACTGACGTGATGACATCATCCAATCATGTGGGATCCCCATGGCAAGGATTCCAGTCAAAGTAACACGCTCCACTTGACACTTGCCGCCCACCGTGCCACCCACCCCTTCCACATCCTAGAACTTATCCCAATGTTACAATTGTTGCAAATTGTTGACAGAGAATCGTGTACACCTAGGCTATTGCTATGAACTTTTTTTTTTTTTTTAATGAATCTTGATGAAAACTGGTAGGTTCTGGTCTCTAGCGTCCCCAGCAAAATCGACGCCTATATATGTGGGTAATCACTTTTGAATTGAACACATTGAAAATGAATTAATTAAATCAAAATATCTTAATAGATGTAGGGTTTCAGCTAATATTTATTATCAGATGCAGATTCATCTATTAAAAACTCCCAATGCTGCATATTTTAAGGTTTTATTATTTTGGGATCCTGGATCAATCCCAACTTTTTTTCCCCCTGATGAGCTTATCAAGAAATACAATTTGAATCAAGGCTGCTTATTATGCAAGCATATCTTTCGATCACAACCTTGTACCGGAATCATACTTCACACACTCTTCGTTTTTTATTAACTGGGGCCCGAGTCTTTCTGATTTGCTTTTGCTTCTTAAATCAGTGAGATAGTAATCAATCCTTGTTGGTGCAGGGAGTGTAATTAGCTTTTATTAGAGAGTGCACGTGCTGTGCATCTTCAATCAGTTCAAGGAACATCTGGTTTTATCTGACACAAGAAGTACCTCTAAATTTAGAGAAGAGTCAAATCAGATGTTTGTTTATCTGTTTTGTTTTTGCTTGTTATTTGTGTACTTACTTTTATTGCTGAAGATTAGATTATAACAAACAGTTGTAAATCTAGCTCAGTTTATAGTATTGTATTTAGAAACACATGAATGCAAAATGTATATGCTAGAAAGAAGCTGCACAAAAATATTTTATTGTGCATTTTGAAACCAGCATGTTTATACAGGCTTTGAGGAAAAGCAGTGTTTTAGTTGTAATGTATACTTCCACAGAGCTCTGAGTCTTTGCTTGCCCTCTTATATCCTATCCATCGTTTTATATTCTCAAACCCCTGCATGCAGAGGGTGTTTTAGGCTGCTCCCTTTTCCCCTCTCAATAATCTCCTGATTGCAGTTTGGTGCCAATTTATGCAACCTATAGCGTATTGGGATACCATAGTGTCGCAAATCTAATCGTGATTGGTAAACTAATAAGAAATCCATACTTAAAAAAGGCTTACTGTAATAATATGTCTTAAAACAATGTACAATGCACACATACGTCCATTTTTATTGCAACTACAAAGTAAGGAATTTGAAAATATGTACCTTAAATTAGTATTGTTTTGTAAGCCGTAAACCTCAGAGAGCATCTGAAATACTTCTCTAGTGCCTCTAGTGCCATTCTTGTGGGTAAAAACATGTGTAACTATGTTGCAATACATTTCCTCACTCTGGATTCTATTTCATATTGTTAAATTGTGCTAATAAAACTGCAATCCCTCTTTCAATAAAGTCATATTCAAGGTTTTGGAGGACAAACCGTGTTAACGACGGTAAGCTATTTTTCGTTCTTTGAGATATTTTCTTTAGATGATTTATTCACTTAAAAAAACTAATTTGATCAAATCAATGTGAGCTATTTTGAACCTTTCTATTGCATATCTGCTGGTCTGCGATGTGTCTGTTATCATATTTTGAATAAGATATTGGCAAGTTTACAACTTGGACTCTGTTCACTGCTTTCTGATGAGGCCCACCATTCCTCACGTATGTTTGTATTGCTATGGCTTTCTCAATTTTACCAGTGTCTCGCCACTTTGGCACTCCACACAGAGCCTGTTTTAAGTGCTGTCTCTCCCAAGCTTGAGCATCCATTGCACAGTTGCTGTGTTGCTGTTTTTGTTTGATACTGGACATAAAAGTAGCAATATTTTAATCAAAAATAAAAAGTTTCTCTGCTTTCAAGTTTCAATGTAAAGCTCCACAGGAGAGGGGGGGTTTGGGTGGGGTGGGGGGGGGGCAGCAGGCCAAAGCCCTGCTCAAAGGCAGTACAGGACTGGATTGCTGTTTCCAACACGGGGGTTTGATGTTGGATGCCTTAATGAAGGCCTGTACACTCGGGCACCCCTTCCCGGCTGTAGTTCTGGCTTTCTGCCTCCTAAACCCCACTGTACACAGTGTCGGCGTGCATCATTAGCAGATGTTCTCAGAGGATTCCTGGGATTGTTTTGGTGGTGGAGGTTTTTGGGGAATGGGAGAAGAAGGAATACTGCAGTGGCCATGAAGGGGGCTCATTTGAGGGTGATGCAAGCAGAGCCACCTGCAGCTCAACAGAGAGGGCGGCAGACATTAGCCAGACTCTGTTCTGTCAGCCTGCTCCATTCAGACGGTTTAGTAGAACATATACACGCGACCATGGACGAAGAAAATGGTTACGCAGCATATAGCCTCCAGGGTGGTTGGCCAGTGAATCGAAACACCATGCAAGCTTTAATAACGAGCACAGACGCCTCCACCACCCTCCCTCGCACTCTCTGGGGAATTGGATGGCGTTTAAGATTCTCCGATTACACATGCCGATACCGGCAGGGGGTATAAGACATGTGCATATCACAGTTGGCATGGTGACATGAAATGGAAAGGATTTAGATGCTTAAGCACATACACAGAAGTAGAGTTTCCCATGCAGACTACCAGTAAATGTATTTATGAACAAAGCATCCTGACTTCAACATTTGCCCTACCCTGATGCAATTTGTTCTAGTACTAACCTTAATATTAGCCTTAGCCTAACCCCAATGTAACCAGGTGGTAGATTAATGCCTTGTTAAAAAGACAACACCACCTTGGGCCCCTCAGCCAAGGACATATTTGACAAATGGTTTGAAAACAGGTTTCCCACAAAAAATGAAACACTAAGACAGTTACAAGCCAAGATGGGTTTAATTCATAACAGGACAGAGGTTACTGAAATCAGTTAATTAATACAAGAATAATAAAAACGGGTCGTCAAACATTGGATATTTTATTAACACGGTGATTGGCCATGGACTGACTGCAATGAGGTTCACTTTCTAGTATGGAGCATCAAACTGCAACCGTGTGGGTGACCTTAAGGAAGCACACAAATTATAAGGGAAATAGCAACAGGTGCATAAACTCACTCAAAACCAAAGCAAAACGTGTTGGATGGGGCTCTGTTGGACCTGTGGAAGAGTACAAAACAAAGCAAGGAAACCTGTAAGCAAAGACAACAGCTACTGCTTGCTGGTCGTTCTAATAGCTGACTCAAATGACATCAATGACAGTGTTGTGTAAATCCCTGTAATCAAAACCCCAGAGGACAAGCAGCAGTGACTTACCTTAATTGTACATTACAATTAAATATTCTTGAATCAATTTTATTTGAATACCTTCAGGGGAGATCAGAAGACAGGTAATCTCAGAGTTAACAGTGATGGCACACTCAACACCTGTATTGCATGACAACAAGCATGTTACACGCCAATATATAAAAAAGCGAATTAAATGCAACACACAACAGACGGTGTAAACCTGAGGGAACAGCGTGTGCAACGACAGTAGTCCAGTGTCGGGGGTTGGGCTCTACTTGTGCATTTATGGCCCCCTTAAATAGGGGTCACTACGGTTGGGTCAAAAGAACCAAGATTATACCTACACTAACATTAGCACTACCCTAGTCTCACAAATAGGGCTTTAGATTCATATAGTCTAAAGTCACTTCCGCCTTGGAAAACATTTAAGACAGCAGTCAGAGTAAATAGTCAATCCAACACTTTTAGTGGGAGGCCTTGAAGTGATGCTCTGGTAACTTTTAAGAGCATATCAAACTAAAATGTATGTTATGAACCTCATCATGAAATGATTGAAGCTGAAGCTTTGTTTCATCTTCTTTTCATGATTTTTATGAAAATTAAATGTCTTATCTTCCTATTGAAGAATTCTTTCTTCTGATGCCTTAAAATGCATTTCATAAGCACATTTTAAGAACATGCATCAAGGTAAAATATGCATCTGTTATTTAGAGGATTGATACTTTGAAATGTTCAAAAGGTCAAGGGTGTCAGTCTGATTTACACAGAAGGTTAGCACACAAGTAATGATGAAAGGGAAACCATTCCCATGGTAGAACTTGCAATTTTAGCACCAGGAAAATACAGAGATCTCTTAAAATCCACTACAAAGAGGAAGCTGCTGTTGGTTGCCATGCAACTTGCAAATTGAATACAAAATGATGCTGCAGGCCAAGGCAGATGACTTGAAAGACAAACTGAACACTTCTAATTACAAAAAAACCCATCAATTATGTTAGGAGGTGCTCCATTGTGTTGGGCTACATAAGCCTCTTGGGAAGGCCCCACAATAATATAGAGGTGAGTATGTTTGCGCAAAGGCACATCATTTCAAATGTTTACTGTTGGATTTGAGATTTTAACATCTATAATATAATAAGTTCCATGTTATTGATGTTTAATTAATCTTTAGCTAACTGCTTGTATCCACAAGCAGAAAAGTTATTATAAATTACTATAAAGTGTTACGTTTGGCATTAATGCATACCCTAATGCTAACATGGGTCCTGACCTAACCCTTACATTAACCCTATGTTTACATTAGGGTATACCTCAATGGCAACATTAGCCCTAGCCATTTGACCACATTTTTCAAAAACTTGGGTGCAAGAAACAGCCAAGTAGAGGCAATCATGATGACAAATGACCAAGAAAAAAAAAGACAACAAAAAAAAAAAGTGTTTTTATTGCAAACATACTTATATAAATAAACCACGTCTTTTAAAAAGGTCACACAATTTTTCCTTACAGCAGAATCTTTCTTTGCTAGTTTGTTTGTTTGGGACCAACTGCTGACTTAGCTGACAGCCATGCATCCATAGGTGTGTGTTCAGTGAATAGATGAAAGTGTACCTTGCGCAGATAAGGGTAGCCACACAGTGATATATGGAGGCCCACACCCCGTTCATGATCCTTTAATAATTAAAAGGGTGAAAAAGCAGCACTTAGTTGTTTTTCTTTCTCATTTCACAATGCAGTTGACCAATACTGTAATTTGTGTTAAACTCAACAAGGTGCCATCGATAATCCATTGATTCTGGACGGACCTCAGCCAAATATACAGTAGAACATGTTTTTTATAACGCTCCATATGAGATATGAAAAATAATGATGTGGTCCATTGTTACACTATTGAAATCAATTTGGTCTTTGATAGGATTCTTGTAAAATATCTCACAAAATAACCTCATGGCTCTCTGAGAAATTTCACAGATACAATGCTAATTTACTCTGCTCTTGCATTTGGGACAAAAACAGAAAGAAAAGTCATAGATGATTGGGCTTTAAATAGAAAAAGATGAAGCATTGCAGTCACAGATTATTTGGCAGATGACACCCATGAACTTTATTATCCCTCCATCTGATGAACCTCTTCAGTTCTCCAAAAATTTTTCAATCTGCATGCTACATTTATATAGAAAAATAAAATGCAAAAAACCAACCCAAATTCTAGCTCACTGTCATATCCTATTGTCAAAGGGTGTTCTTCCCCTGCCCCATCTCTGAACAGAGCACCAAAGCTAGAAGCAGGTTAACGCTATAGTGTGACAGCAGCGTGCTCAATGGTAGATCGGCTAGGAGATTCCCCACAGGCGACAGGGCTGGATCCCTCCCAGCCATAGCAGGGGGCCTCAAATCCATGATGGAGGACTTGTCAGGACTAAGGCAGGGGTTGGAGGGGTGTAGAGGGGGGTGTGAGGCTAGGGTGGTTCGAAACGATGCTCGGACAATAGACTAGTCTGACAGCCAATGAGGTGAGAACTGTCAGCACAGCGGCACGTTAAGAGATTCTGTTAACCGGTGTAAGGTGAACCGCGGATTACACATAGTGTTGACGAGGGAGGGGAAAGAACATGATGTTAAGCATTTCAGATTAAGGAGGATCTTTGAATGTGAAGCCCAGCTTTAAAGACAGCCAGCAAAATTCTTAGCCAGCAAATTCCTCAGAAATGACTTATGTATAGCAGTTTCTATTCCTTTATTTTGTGTTTGTTAGGAGTAGGAGCCGTATTCGTCTACACTATCACAAATCCATCTTTGCCTGGAAATGAATTTAGAATTTAATTTCAAATCTCACAGTCACCAGATATTTGCAATGTTCCCAGATATACCCTGTTAAATGAAAGCAAAGTAAGGCAGGTAATTTCATAACCGCCATACGCTGTGTTTTTCTTTGAACCACCCCCCCCCCCCCCACTGGCAGAAGAGGGTATATG
>JAOPJL010000026.1:18622030-18637292 GCA_027123545.1 Trisopterus esmarkii | reverse complement strand
GGGGGGGTAGGGGGAGCGCCTGGGCCCCGGGACTGTCCGCAAGTAATGAGATCATCCTGGGTGAAGTGATGCTGAAAATGAATCATCTCCAGCTCCTATCCCCCAATGGTTATGGTGGGCACATTTCTCCTGGACCTTGTGCACCCTGGCCATCCATCCATCGGACCACCACCACCGCCGCCGCCACCAACACCACCACAGGCCAGTGGCTCCCCACTCTTCGGGCCCACTGGTTCCACTCATGACTGGGGAGGGGGTTGGTGCACAGACCACCCACATCAGCACAAATATCTGTTAGGGCCCCGCATCTAACTGAATCACAGCCAATGTCATTTAGTCTTGGTAGCATGGTTTATATAATCAAAGCGTTATTAGTTTGCAATCTTTGACTTGCTGAAGTTCATTGGTGGCTTAACTCGCAAATTGTCTCATCATCGTGTGTATATTTTAAGTCCAGGTGGTTTGAAGGCCTGTTTACATGGGGTCTTCAGCCTATTAGATACACAGTAATACTCCCCTGTATCTAAGGATATGTTTTCTACTAACCGCAAATGGCAATTCCAGTAAACCAAATGATTTTGCTTTGGAAAAATAGGTATAATTAAAGGTTATAATAAAGGTATTATACGATTTGCTGTTGGAAATGACATCATGTGACATAACGTTTGAAAGCTGGCCATGAACTCAAAGATGAATACAAATGAACTCCAGCTGGGTGAAAAATAGCCATGATCTCTCAGATGAATACAAACGATACAGAGCAAGGGTGAAAAATAGGTAAAATAAGTGTCCATGGGTGACAATTGAATCCATCAAAACAAGTTTAATCGAACCTTTTAATGACCTGGGATCACCCGAGATGTCAGTCGCTGTGTTTTTTTAAGCCATCATGCATTGTCGATCATCCTGGAAAGAGGATCTCTCTCTGACGGAAGTGTGCTGACAGATGGACCAAACCCCAACGTCCCGACAAAGAGGAGAGGGGGGCGAAGGCACGGATCACAGGTCAACATGACAACAAGACACCAGCACTGGGATCCAACCCTCCTGAGTGGAGCAACGGGGACAAACAGACACACAGCAGCAAGACTAATGCGTTGTTCTTTGGACCACGTTCCCCAGAGAGGGGCACCGAGTAACGCAAGGGGGAGGCACCAGACCATGACAACCATTCTTTGCAGGTTGTGGTGCAGCGGAGAATGTTTTACATCCCACAACGTAAATTTTTTTTTGGCCATAGTTATTTGCAGTGTTTGTTTTCCAAGATATCGGTAATCTCAAATCTAGATTTGAAAGACTATTAGAATCCTATAAACTGCCGTCCTTAAGTGGGGCAGCTCTTCATTCTGGGGGGGGAGGGGGCATGTGCTACCTCAGGTCCCCCTGATGGACACACCCCTGGTCTTGATACCGCCGGTAGACGGATACCAGTTATGGTATCCGCTGGATAAATAACCATTGGCACATCATTCAATTTGCAGCACAAGAAGGGGGCAAGCTGTTTACTTTGCAAATGTTAAGAGACAAGACTGTAGAGGAGGAGCTACGCTGTGGGGTGCATTTATTGCAAGTGTAAGCAGCTCATCAGACGATTGGTTCGTTGCAAATCCATTTTGTGGGCGATGCATTAATCATTCTGCGGAGAGGAAAGCTTCTCACTGTTTATGCTGGCCTGTAGTTTCCTGGGGAGCAAGTTAGAACATTCAGCTTCAATAGCAAAGGAAACGTGTTATGTCCACTACATTATTCATACTTTCAATTTACTTGATTTATTTTAAATTTTGTATTGCACGTTGAAATACCCCAGCGGACCGTTGATTCAAATACATATCTACTTCAAAAACAAAGTCGGTTTAAATAGCTTCATAGAGTGTATTCTTTTTCCAGTGGTATGGGTTGCAGAGGTCACCGGATGAATTCTACTTTCCAAGGTGTTCTAGGTGCGGCCTCGCTGGAGAATAAACTTCACACACACCAGATCAAGGCATCGACAGAGTGGATTTGATCTCACTACTGTATAGTGCATTTTCCAGGTTTCTAAAAGTACACTACCAGGCAATTCAGACAAAATAGCTTGTTAGGGTTGAAGATGCCATCATGGCGTTTGCAATCTCCCCTTCAGATTCAACCAGACTCTCCATCAGTATAGACACACAATGGGAAATTATGTGCCATGCTATAGTGATTTTAAAATAATCACAGGATATGACCTCTTCACAGAAGACCCGTTAAATTAACCCTGTTATAATTATATGCTGATATACATGCTTGCATCAAAAGTATCACTTGACCTGCAGTATATCGTTATTCAGTATTTCCCCTGTGATTATTTTCCAGGAGAGGTGACTGATGTGTGTGTGCATAATGCTGATGTGCTCTGGCACAGAGATATTTAAATGTGATCAGTGATTCCAGCAGGGCTCTGGTCCATTATAACAATATAACATAACAAGAGATAGCATGCACGCACACTAATGTGAGCAATCAACCTTTTTTGGGCATTCATTTTTATTTGAAGCAAACCCAAATGTTTGGGTTTTATATTTGGGTTCTGCTTTTTATTAATAAGTCAGTTGTTGTGTAACTTTTTCCCTTTATGCTTTCTATTTACTAATTTTAGTTTAAAGCCAATCATTAGCGACTGATGTATTTCTCCAAAGACAATAATGACAATGTAACAATTGGGGGGGAGGGGTTAGGTTTAGCATCGGGGCACCCAACCTAATTCCCCCCCCCAATTTTTTTTTATATATATCATTAATTATCTGAATGCGGTGGCTCTAGTAATCCAACATTTGATAAATGTAGGGAATACATTGAGTAACGTGTGAACTTCATTACTAGATTCACTGGTTCGTCGCCCAACTCAAACACTGTCCAAGAGCTATAATTGCCCTCATTAAGGCATGGTTGGAAAACAGTTAAAACAGTTCTTTAAACAACAGATCGTACCATATTAAATACAAACCTAATGTATGAAATTTGCCGGCTTATGGGTCGTATCCTAAATAAATGCATTGCACTAAGCATTAAGCCCACAATGTGTATAAATATAAGACATGACTAAAGAGTAAGACCGCATATAATTGATGACAGTGCCAGAGGCAAAGTAATATTAAACCCACTGCTACTACATTCGTTCTGAATACAAATGGACAGTAACCTAAAATTCAAGGTTGAGACTGTGTATGTGTGTGTTGTTTATTTGTGAGACCGTGTGTGTTTGTGCATAAGCCTACTTCCAACACTTGGGGAACTGCGTGCTCAAAGGTAACGAAGATCTGTGAAAATATCCTACAACAATGCAACATCAAGATTTCCGAGCGAGACTTCTCATTGAGCAACACATGGTTGGACACAAAAACAAACAGACTGGGATCAAGCGAAAGGTAAAGAAACAAGTTTTAATTCTCAGTAGGAATCAGCAGTGAAGAAAACACTTTTAAGCCCCTTTTACACATGCAGTCTTACCCTGTACGCTCCAGAAGATTTCCTGTATGGGTTCATGTTGGAATGGGAACAGAAATCGATATTTTGAGAACATTTGCAGTGCCAATTTTCCTGCTTAAGACATAGTTCCAATTCCGAATCACAGCCTGAATGGCTGTGCTTTGTATGAGAGCAGTTACATTGCCGGTATTGTGACAATTTGAGTCAGACCTTTAAAACCAAAATTATCAGAAAATAGTTTGAGAATAACCCAGAATTTCCCTTGAACACGGCCAATTATGTATTCAAGGTTATTTGTACGTTTCTACATTATGCTTATAGCTCACTTCATAGCGGGCCACTTATATGCAATCAGAGTTCAAGTGACAGCAATGTGATGGCCTACCTACGTTTCACTGAATGTTTGGCAATACCATAAGAGTAAAAAGCCTTCAAGGTTCATGAGTTATGCAGAGAGTTATGCAAGAGATATCCATAGTTATTCTCGATGAGAATGTTCAGTATTATCATGGAATGATTTAGATTTTTTACTACCCTACTGCATGATGGATGCCATGAATGTGCCAAATCAATGCCCATTACCCAAAGAATGCCGTGTGTTTGTGATTTTTACAAGAGGGGAGCTACAACTGGGCAAAAGGTTGAGGTTCATAATGCACACATCGAAGCTCATCGTCGCTCTGATCGAGACGGTGACATGCTGAACTACAGATCTGTGTAGCCGTTGCAGGCAGAGTTGTGCAACATTAATGATTGTATGGAATGGCATCCACACAATACATTATGTGCTGGAGCGCACTAACAAAAGGACAGCTGACACATTGAAGCTCACCTATAGGGGCTAAGAACTAGGTTGACGAGGAAAAGGTGCAAAGAACCACAGGATGCGTTTTTGCTTCTGCCAAGATTTCCCTTCAAGATGGCGTTCCCTTTAATGCACAACATCATTACCGCGACACCCTTGGCTCACACCTCTGTCCCGAATGTCGGCATTTGGGCGGATTAATGCTGTGTCTACTCTTTCAATAACCTCCCCTCTGCAATGAGAAAATGTGAGCTACTTGATGGTGTAAATTGTGTGGCATAGCAAGTGAAGCAGAATCAACACATTTTCTGAACCTGAAGGCATATGTTGTCTAGTAATAACATGCTATATACTTTGAAACTTTTAATAAGACCACTAGCAGAAACAATTATTGTCTTTTTATATTTATTTGGAGAAATTTACGGCTTGTATTTTTCCTAAATATGTTGTTTCCATAGATTTAATAATGTAATAAACTTGAAGCATCTTTAAAAATCTTAATCTCATCTTTAAATCTTTACAGCAAAAGCAGAGCTCATTCTAGTCAAGCCCAGCCGCATAATAGCAGAAAACGTGTACAAAAGTATCATGGCTATGCCTCTTTACCATTTCCTGGAAAGCAAATGGAAGAGTGGATGGTAGTGCCGCACATGCAAGCCGAGGCAATGTTCAAAAGAAATCCCCTGCTAGGATCATAAGAGGAGAGAGAGAGCCTGCAGATGCTGGGGGTGGAGGTGAGGGTGGCTGCAGACAAGGAAAACACACAAGCCAATGAGTAGCAGTGATTTTCACAGTTAAGCAGGCAGATTAGCAGAAAAGCACCGAATAATTGATATTACCTAAGTAGGCAATTTACTGTATGTGCGTATTTATGTATGTATATATAAATATATATTGTATATGTATTTACAACAATCCCATATCATTTTGAAAAGTAAGATACGTTAAAGATGTTTCACATAAACAACCCTCTACTATTTTGAGACTAAATCTGTGATTATCCCCCATTCTTATGCCATATCTTTGGGGAAAGTCTTAAATTTAAAAAGTCTGAATGTGTGACCAGCATATTTTGCTGGTGTTTCTTTATGAGTGCTATTTATATGTGTGCACCTCATCTTCTCCTCTGCTAATGTATTAGTGATGCCTGAGCCTTAGACAGTTTCTTGGAGCAAACATTCATGTCCTGGAGAGTACAGACATACAGCTTTCCTTTCTCAGTCAAAACACCTGTAAAGCAATATTTTAAACCAACCTGGAAACAAGCCTGTAAACCAGCATGCAACGCATCTTGGCATCCAGTCTGTAAACCAGCATTGAAACATCCTGTAAACCAGCCTGCATATCAGCTTGTAAACCAACTTGTAAACCATGAACCAGCCTGTAAACCAGCTTGCTTGTAAACCAACCAGCAAACCATCTTGTATATCAGATTGTAAACCAACTTGCAAACAGATCACTAAACTGAAACCAGCCTGTAAACCAGCTTGGCTTTAAGTCACCCTGCAGAAACCAGCTTGTAACCTTCCTGTGAACGCTCCTTCAAAATGTCCAATAAACCAGCGTTTAAACCAACCTGTAAACTATAAAGTAGCATGTAGGTAACCCATTCTGAAAACCAGCCTGTAAAGAGCCCTGAAAATAACACATGTGCACTGCCTCTTTCAACCAGCCTGTAAATGTCTCCTCCATGGCACACTGAGCCAACGATGGTCCAAGTTTATGTTTGCACATTTGGGCAGAGGAAATAATGACTCTGCTTTTATCAAGATGTACACAGTTTATATTTTTAGCTTTGCTTGTGGTTGGTTGCCGTGAATATGACCTTACTTTGGCTAAGACAGTGTTCAAGGCTGGGACTATAAACGTGGAAATTACCTAGGGTTCCTAAACCTTGGCTAATGGCACTGGTAAATAAATCTGCTTTCCATAAAACATTCATAAAAAATCTATCTCATGGAGGACAATGTGCCTCTTTGGAAATATCTGATACAAAATCGGTCACATATTATAAGACAAATCTGTTTAATATATAAGATATAAGGCCTGTGTCTGGGTGACTGGGTGAAGAGAGATATGCATATTTTTTACAATACAATTAATTATATTAAAGCCTGTTTGTTCTTCATCTTTTCCTAGGAGCCCATGGGTTCAGATCCAGGTTCCAATGAATAATTGATTGTGAAATATGTGATTGTGGAAAACAACAACATGAAACAAAAATTATTCATGAAGTGTGCATACGATTGTACCAACGTAAGGTATAGACAGCACTTTGAGAGGGGTCAGTTTTATTTTTAACACAGGGGGTTGGGAGGAGGGGACGGACGGCCAGGCTGGAGGTACTTCCAGTTCCTGAACCGTAATTCCATTTCCTATCCCTCACACCACTGACAGTGAGGTCTTTAATTTATTCATGAGTCACGCGTCTTGTGCCAGAGCGCATTAAACAAAGGCGGATCACTGGGAAGGAACCATTCTGTTGACAAAAGCCAATTACAAATCAGAAGCAATACAACAACAGCATGACACACTTGTCATCTAACTGTTTTATGTCGGCAATGGGCCTTTTCCATTTTCAACCTCCGATTTTGGATGTTTGAGAGTTGGAGGAGGGGGGGGGCTGACGTTTATAAAATACAGGTCACATAAACACAATTGATGCACTCATAAAGTTTTCAATTGAAGCCACTCTCCACTAAAGGTAGCCCATATTTACCTATGCTGTAGTACCCACCGAAGGTAGAACCAACTGTATTCTGTAAACCAAGTCCATTCTGTTGCTGTTTGTGTGTGTGTGTGTGTGTGTGTGTGTGTGGATAGGTGTTCTCCTAAAGAGTTGCTCTATTATCTGATGGCCATCGTCACCCCTGTTAGGTCGTTCAGAGTGCCGCCGCTAAGCTGTAGTGTAGTTAAGTTGAGCGATCGTCGCAGCAGGGTGGTGTCGGGGAAATAATTCACTATAATTCTAGGCTCCATCAGGGCTTCCTATCTGGTTCCTATCTGTGGGTGAAGGTCACAAGATCTGCTCCCCTGGTCTCCTGCTAGCCCACACACACACACACACACACACACACACACACACACACACAACCTCCTTTTCTCCTTCCTGCTGCACCTTCACTTGTCCTCTGCATCCCGCCAGCAAACACAGTGGAGGACCAGGGACAAGCAGACCGCTCATCCATACACAGAACTCAGAGATTGCTGCCGCAGACCAGAAATAACATCCGAAAAAATCCTAAAGTGCTTTCGGTCAACAATATCTCGCCAGGGCAGGGTGCTGAATGTTTCTATGTTATTAAGTCGAATTTTCCCTCTGCATTGAAATAAAGAAACAAAGAAAAACCCTGCTTTAATCTCAAAGCACTACACCGTTAAAAAAACCATTTGGTCACCATACGTGAGACGCCATACGGCCATCAAAACTGTCGCAACCATTTTAATTGCCACATAATTCCCCAGCCTGAAAAAAAAAAAAAAAAGACTACTGTAGGAGGCATCAATTCAGCCGTAAAGCTCCTCTCAGTGTTGTCCAGGTACCTGCCACCTAGCCTAGCCTAGCCGGCTGGCGGGCTGCCAGGGGAAGGGAAGCATTTCACTTGAGGAGTGAGAGCAACTGACAGATGCCTGAGCAGCGAAACAGCATTCATCAAGGCATCTGCGACTATGAATACAAAAGCCGCTGCTTATGCACACAGCTGTGGCGTTTAAGACTGCCAGAGAAAAGAGATCTGGATGAAGTAACACCTGGGCATTATAGAGCCCGACGGAACCCACCTTGTCAACGGACCTCCAGTGGATGGTCTCACCCCTCACTGCCCCTCCCCCCCACACCCCTCACCTCAACCCCCCCTTAGTCTGATTCATACATCCCTGTTGTCTCCATCTCACCCTTGTGAAGATGTGCCGAGCGTGTAGCTAGCTTTGCCCAGGTTCTAGTGATACTAAGGGGGACAACAAGATTGCAGAGCTACTGCTGAAAGGTTATCTCTTTCCAAATTGATAAGAATTGACAGCTGTTGCATGTGTTTCTGCAGGACTATTGGGGCACGGATGGTGCAATAATAGGCTTGCCTTAATGATCTATGATCTAAGATTCAAGTAAATTCTGGAGAAAACATTTGAAAATGATATATCTACACAGACACAGCTATGAATTACTGCAAATTAATTATCATGCATTTAGTATCCAAAAATGTTCTAGAAGCAGCACAGATAGGTTTGCTGAGATAAGCATATGGTCCATATATATTTCATAAAGTATAAGTTAAACAGATTCGGGGGAAACAGAACAGTTTGTGATTTCAAGTTCACTTCAGTAAATGAAGGGCCACTGGTGGCCCGAGCCTGTCCGCGTCATTATGTGGTCCGTGACCGTGAGAACCTGGAGGCTTTTATCAAACTAATCAAAGGGTCAGAAAGGACGCGACAGGTTTATTAGATCAGTGATTAGAAACTAAGACCCCAAAGTACCGTACTAATCATCATTTCACGAATGGGAACCGCAAAAGGAACACGGTTCGAAAAAATGTAGATGGTGGCTATGGACGCCGGTTTACATTCCGGAAGGTTTTAGTATAGGCTCAGAATAAAATTACAAATCTGTGCAGGGTAAATCCAAGCAAAATCCCATGGCTTTTCGTAATGAGCAAATACAAACAAAACAAAAAACACAGGAAATTATGCGGCCCAAGTGCGCGCTCATGCGTGCCACAACGCGTGATCACGCACGCAAAATGACACGCGTTAGAATGTTGGCATTTAAGGCAATTAGTTCCATCCTTCCATCCTTAAGCATACAACTGAAAAGTGGGTTACGTTGAAGGACTTCCTCCAGCTCCGATCCAAAAGGTTTCTCAACCTTTGCAAAACTAGAAACAAGTCCCCGTGTCAAAGTGAGGTTCGTTTAACCTTTTGATCACAAGTTCCAGATATCATCTCAGATACCCCGGTAGTTTCGGATATGGGAATATGGAGAATGCGTGCATCAATTAATAATTGGGTGAATGTGTCCATGGTACCCGTGCATTGTAGTCGTATGCATAATGCACCCTTCACTCAATTGTTCGTCTAATTCCTTTTCAGTCAAAAATTGTTATATGCGTCAAATGAGAGTCTTCCACACAGGTCTAACTGTGCCGGTGATCGTAAACTTTTTCCCAACATAGCTTTTAAGCACGTCGTGCCGATTTAAACGGGTCTGGAATCCCCACCAGCGCTGTGCCTCCGTCACCGCCTCGCCATTAGTTATACGACCTTTGAGATGCAGAAAAAAAACAAATTCTACTGAAACGCACGGACAGAGTTCCAGTCGACATTCCGTATTTCGTGCACAAACTCTGGTTCTTACCTCTTCAGGCGAAAAGAGGGCGACGAGAGGAGGAGGAGGAGGCGAATAGATCTCCGGCGGCACGACACCTACAGCAGCGGTTCAGCTTGCCCGCTCCAGACGCTGCGTTTGATGAGGGGAGAAGCGTCGTCCCAAGTGGACACTGAGAAGAAGCGTGTGTTCTTCTTTACACGTGAGTAAAGGAAAGCGTGGCACAGACCACTCCCCCGCCACAGCTCTAATTATTTCCACGCCATTCTTCTTTACAGTACATATTGCATTACGCACGACACTACCCCCCCACACACACCACCACCACCACCACCACCACCATCACCACTACCACCACCATCAACCCGTCATATCTATTTTTATATGCTGTTTTTTGTCGACAGTGTGTGTGGTGTGTTGTGCGACCTAACTGCTGTAAAGTTGACAATTTTGAGTCAGCTGCTACACTGCTTGATTTCAATGGCTCAATAGCTGTGTGTAACTTTTTTCCAGCATTTTCTTTGTGTAGATTTCCATTCACACCAGGGTAATTTCAAATTACATTCAGATGACATTATCTGATATTGCCAAAGTAGTCCATTCAAACTCCCCTAAAAAGTAGGACACTTACTCTCACTGGCACTGGTCTCATGTGGGGCCACTGGGGACCTGAGAGAGTGAGACAGAAGTCATCGTAGATAATAATTCCATTGGCCCTTTTCTATGTGAAGACGAATCCCAGAGGGCGGATTGAGCGTCGTCGGCCTGCCTTTTTCACATCTTTATCAATACTACCGTCTCTCCCCCCTCATGTGTATTCCCACCGCGTGTTTAAAATAGCCGGGGCAGATCTTCTGTTTCATGATCTGTGGAGAAGGTTCTCGGGATCCAGGAATACAAGCTAGAGCAAGGGCAAAGACGCAGTTATCAGAGGCGTCTCTATAATTACAGTATTCATTTCATGTAATTACTGCATAATCCGAGGGGACACAACCCAAGTGTTACATTAGGAACTTCCTGATATTGAACAACCTGTGCATGAGTGCTGCATACCAACGTAATATAAGACGCCTTTCAATCTTGCGGGAGGGAGACGGTAGTTGAGAAACTGGATGTCATTGTCTTTGTCCTGTCACTTGGCCTACATTGTGTTTCTACCCACCAAAGATCCTAACAGGCCTATGCAGTCTGTTTTCTGTGTTTGTGTACGAGAGCATCGACCGTGGACCGTGACTCCAAAAGTAGATCAGAACTGAAACCAGAAGAATTTATGGTTTTCTTCTTGTTAAAATCCAGTGAACAATGTGTGACGATGCATTCTCATAGGAGAAATGTACATTGGCCATTTGAGTTACTGTTCCCAGGGTTCAAGCATGGGGAAGCAGCGTTTAGTTCGGGTGCTCCACATATCTGGAACTAATTTACAGAACATTGGAGGTCTGCCTCACCACCCTCACTTCTAAATCAGGGCTTGAAACTTATGTATTAAAAATGAATATCTTCACTGGGATATTTATGTTATTATCTTTTTATACTTAACTATTTTACATTCCTCATTAAAATCATTGTCTTTTTGGATTTAATTTAAAAACAGTCCTTTGAATGTGATATGCGTTTACCTTCTGATGTAAAGAACTCTGGTCTCAGTGTTTGCCAGTCATCCATTTTAAATACACTTAATGCAATATACTGTATAGCAATGCCAGGCACTTGTATATCATAAACATACTGGTGTGAATCTTACATGTTACCATGAAACAGAAGGTGTCTGTCGTTAATATGCAGATTTATGCCACATTATCACTCTTGTGTTACTCACATGAAGTGATTAATTGAATTTTCTTTTTCTTTTACTAAATTAACTTGATTCTACTGTCAAAAATCTGATTGTCTGACGGCAAGCAAGCTCAAATCTGGGTGAACGGGGTGTTTCACTTTTTTTCGTTCATTTGTGTTTCAACTTATCATGTTGCTGGTGGTGGAGATCAGTTAGCATATAATTGGCATTTAACAGCAGTGAAAACAAAGCAGGCCAGCACTAGTAAACTCTGAAAAGGTTTAAAATCATCACTATGTAGACAGGCCACTGTAGAAATCCCCTTCATCCATTGCACAAAATAGACTTTGGTAGAATATCTCCATAATGAAACAGGAAACAAGGTGTAACTCCGCCCCTCTTAGTTCTTGGTTTCCAGCCCAGGCTCTGAGTGTCTCCCCCCAGAAGGACTGCTGGATTAAAGATTACTTTTGATCTGTTTGGAATTGGTATTCCACGACAATACATTTCTCTCACTATGGTTCATTACAACATATCAACACATTACAACAAGTTAAATGCAATGCAACAAAAGTACAAGGTAAAAAATTAAGGCAATCAATTCATTAACCTATATGTGTTTGATTGTAATAAAGCACACTGTTATTAGCAATATGCATACTGTAGAGATTGTAATGCTACAACTTTATTTAACCTTTATTGTATCAGGAAGTTACCCTGGAAATCCAGAGTCCCCTGATTGCCCAAACCCAGAACATTTACCAATCACATCGGTGTATCTGATATAGGCAGGCCAAAAGCGTTGCTGGCTTACCGATCGTATGCGGCAAGTCTTATCTATTGGTTAGCTCCACTAGTCTGGATACATCGCCCCTTGTATTCTTCTGATTGGTCATAGTGTTATCCAATTGCGTGCAGTGATATTTTCAGATGCATGCTTGGTGCTGCCCCTAGAGTTGGGCCATTTTCCTTACTCGTTGACAGACCCTAGAGCTTTCTAGATGTGGGTCTGGATTTCCAGGCTATCAGGAAGTCTTATTGACATCGAAATCTCTTTTGAAAGAGAGACCTAATGAGCTGCATCGAAAAAGACAAAGCACCCACTTCTTTTTTTAGGAAACTCAAAGGGCATTTCCTGGTGTGGTGTTTTAGAACCATGTCATTGCTGCTCTTTTTGATCAGCAAATAAGGCTTGAAGGGAGATAACCTTTGGCAGAGCATCAAAGGTCTTGGCTAGTTTTTCTAGAATCTTCTCGTAGTGTATTGACACAAGGATGCGCATTACCATAACCAAGTGGATTTCTACATTTTTATCACGGATGCAGTCTCAGAGGACTTCACAAAACTGGGGAAAAATTAAACATATTCAAGCCTACAGAGAAGTTGAAATCCCTCACAGGAAGGAACATGAAAATACTTCTCACTTCAAACTTGAAGTGTCGGAGGATGGGAGAGGGGTGGTGGGGAGGTTGAATACCTTCAAATGATACAGATTGAAAATTAAAGGTGATGATTTGGCATATGGTTTTCATTGGAGTTTATTATTTGTGAACCGCAGAGGACAATTCAGATTACATGTACCTTTTAAACAAATATGTGGTAATTATTATATTCACACAAATATCTGACGATCCGTACTACATATTTTTTCACCTGTGTCTTGTAAAATGATATCCACACTCACTTTTAAACATGTGTTTTCTCTTGTGCGTTGCTTAATTTAGTCTATAAGTAGATTGTTCTTGAATAATATAACTTTTACTGTAATGTGATATATTCCAATTGTGTTTCCCAATTGTGTAGAAATATTGAGCAAACAATGCCTCTAAAGACTAGAGTGCTGCTGCCTGTCTCCTGGGCAGGTACTCGCCGCTAGACACACAGGACTCATTGCTGTGATCAAGTCTTCAGTCCCTCGCATCACATCGCTGTTATTCAGTGCGTGAATATCTGTTAATATCCAATATTTATCTATCTATCTTTTCTAATAAAAAAAAAACAAGTAAGAAGATATCCCCCCCATCTAGCACCACAGCTAGAATCTATTTATCTGGGAAACATTGTGATGTGTAAAGTAGCGTAATGAATTTGCAACATGGTCAACATGATCATAGTGATTTCTTCTTTTGCCTCAGTGACGTCTGATGGATTTTTACCGGAAATGGTGCTGTAGACAACAACTCCCATGTTCCCATGCTACTTCACCTCGTCATCAAAGTACGACTTTTGTTATCGTCTTGATTGAGAGACCCCTAGCGGACGAAATGACATGGTATACCTTTAAGACAATTGAATGGTTTGGAAAAAAAATCATCGATAAAGGTTGGAACATTGGGAACACCGGGAACTTTGTTTAAACCAAGGTCCAGCTGACACTCGAGGTATTAGTGTTCACATAGTCGCCTTTATGTCCAACGTTTGTTTTGTTGTGACTCACAGATGCTCATCTCATGATCAAAACCCGTTTTCGGTCAGCCCTGACGCCGCTTCCCGCCCACACACAGTGTGCAGGAGAAAAGAGACACCAATCAGAGAGGCTTTTTATATCCGAGACCTTCCAGTTGGAATCTGACCTGTCTGTAATAAGTGACATCCGAAGCGGGCTATGTAATTTATGAGCCGCCTCGACAAATTGGTTCACTGGGGACCGCAGGAAGAACCTTTTCCTGGCAGATGAAGCCCATAGAGAGAGAGCCCACCTTCTCCTCTATTCTCCTCAGCACCAGAGCAGTAACAAGTCTTACTCCACTTCACACAAGTAGCAGCAGTCAGACAGACAGAGAGGGATCTGAATAATCTTTATATAGCTGCACAATGCACTTCCCTCCCCCCCAAAAAAAGGGCTCTGCTCACAGCCATGTATGGAATACTTCATCGGGTTTGAATAAATATTTCCAGCTCCATTAAATGCAAACAATAAACAAACACAAAACATCATTATTTTCATTAGCTCCACCAATCGGTATCGACATCATACTGTATAGCTAAGTGCTGATCAATGCAGTGGGGATAATACATTTAAGTGAGCCGATGATGCAAATCCAGCTCCTGTTTGACCAGAGTAAAATGGAAGGAAGATTCATTGATAGAAAACACACACAGACCCTATTTCTCAAAATGTATGAATGTGCAGAAAAAAGGCAATTTCTTACAACTCAACAGAGCAGAACAGTCTATTTCACGTTCATAACAAGTAGAGCATATCTACTATTACTCCTATCTTTGAGTCCCACTTCAGTTCCCCCTGTCCCTGTTTTCACGTAGATCCAACCGGAACGGGAGGCGTCAAGTGGGACGCATTTTGTAATGACGTACCCCCTTGCCCTATCCAGCAAAGCAACCAGGCAAACCCCCCATGATGGAAAGCGTTGCTGTATGGCGCACTTTACAGACACCCCCCAAACTTTCCCCTATTACACTCAGAGGTAATGCATCACTTTTCCAGCATCCTTATTGTCAGTGGTTGGCTATGCTGAGCAAACCCGCTACTTCCCCCTGAGAATCCACGAGGCGTCTCTGGCTAAGAGCAGCCGAAGACGGAAGAAGGAGAAAATAAAATAGTGGAGTCGCTGGGGAATGTTTTTCTTTTTCTCTTCGTGTGCCCTCTGAAGCGCTCTCTCAGATCAACAGCCCGCAGTGCGATCCCAGTAAACCGCCCGGTCCTGGATACGGCACGCTTCAGCTCCCGCGCATCCGAGTCCTTAAACAAGCTGCAATGAAACTTACTTGGGGAAACATGGTAACACCAGCATCGGGTTCTTTAGTGAACGCTAAATAATGTGTTTCTTGGAGAGGCCACCGCAGTGGCCTGAGTGTTTGGCTCCCAGTCGGGTTACTAGGTTCGATGCCCAATGTCGGAAGTCAACCTGTAGGCATCCTTGAGCAAGAGGCCGGACCCCTCCCCCCC
>JAOPJL010000026.1:18590049-18603926 GCA_027123545.1 Trisopterus esmarkii | reverse complement strand
CCCCCCCCCCCCCCCCCCCCCCCCCCCCCCCCCCCCCCCCCCCCCCCCCCCCCCCCCCCCCCCCCCCCCCGCAGGATCGGAGAAGACCCGCTGTTAGCTGGAGCTAGCACTCGCTGTCAAACATGTGTCATCTCCCCGCACACCCTGTCTCCGCTTGTTTTATTATACTAGCGCGTCACCTTTTCCTCCTGATCCGGGGGAGCAGGCTGCGGCCAGCAAACATGTCAAACCCACCCTGAAGAAATCCACACAGAGACCCCACTGTCCTGTGCGTCGGCGCGCCTCAACCTGACGCCCAGGGAAATAAACGTACAGATCCAGTGTTCTCGGTGTCATTAGGGCAGGGCTATCAGCAGGCGTTTCACGGTGTGCACCGACAAGACAGCCCATGGAAACAAGAGAGCGGGTGGAGAGTTCAGGGCGAGAGGACAGGCGGGAGGGAGGGAGGGTCGGTTTAAAACAGAGGAGTCGAGGGAATCCGCAAAGGAAAGGTTGCGAAGGGGTCATTGGTTTGGTGCCTTGTTAAAGCACCACTTTATTTTCCTTGAGTAAATAATACATCCTTTTATTTTTATTAGGAAGATACAGAACAGGTTATATATTGAATAAATCCATCTACCCATCAACTATTTGTCATCCATCAACCCATCCAAAAACCCATGCGTTCATCCGTTCATGCAGACAGCCACCCATCTGTCCGTCAATAGACCCAACCATCTGTCCATCAATAAAACCCACCCATCTATCCATCAATAAACCCAGCCGTCCATTAATCCCGCGGCCTGGGACAGGTGTCCCTAAAGGGTTAACCACACTCCATGGCCCCCCTGGGCAACATCACCTACAGGTTACATTAGCTACGAGAACAGCCAGATCAATGAACAAAACCTAGATTTTTCTTTTTTCCCTGTGAATGGTCGTGTTGAGTCCTCAACCGATAGTCCAAAGTCCGTCCCACTTAACTAAGTAATAAGGTGAGACCATTCGTGATTCGTCGACCACAGTTTCACATTGATGCACCCATTATCAAACACCCCAGTCTGGCTTGTAGCCCCCTTTTTAATTACTGTCACTCAACCGGCTGACCATACCACAGCTACAGCTTATGCTAAGCGCTCCTCTGCAATCACACTTGCTCAAGAAATGAGTCCAGGTATTTCAGGATCAAGATCTCTCGGGGACAGAAAGTACCCAAGAATGAATTAATTCAAGATCACACACAAACAACCCCAACTTATTCTCCATCTACATGCTTTTAATCAGATTATTTCCCTCGGCTACGAGTCACTGCCTTTCCCTCTCGTTAGGAGGGGATTTCAGGGTACAATCCGGATTTCCGACTGGGCACAGGGATCTCAGTTTACAGCGCCATAGAGTGGAGAATTTATTTCATAATCATAGAGGTGGTTTATAGCTTACAAATAAACACACACAATCACAAACTTCAACACACAGATGTGCATGTGACTTACATGCATAAACAACCAGAGAAATACCACATATGAAGTATGAACAGTGACACACATCTGCATGAGGCTTACGGTGATCCTCACCACTCCCGCCCCTCGAGCCTCTGTCCCATGGAGAAGCTCCTCTATGTTAGGTTAGAAGTACCCTTAGTTTGAATTACTACAAAATAAATGTTTATCGTGAAGATGTGTCGTTTTATTGCCACCTGGTGACTGAATGGCGCAACTGCATCAATTGTCCATTTTGTGCACAGTACATGCCTCTGCAGAGAATCTATCTAAACCATAGACTGTAAAATATAGATCTAAACTGGAGGTGAGTATGCGTGAGCGATGTGGCCAACAATATTAATATGTTTAATGATTTGGGCTCGTTCTGTACCGACCAGTAGTGGTGTGGAGATGATGCCTCATGAAACGTCAAAGCTTCTCAGCCAGATGAACAACCAGGGACGCTAGGGACACCTAGTGGTGAATAATAGAAAAGTAACAGACATTTATGTGCAGAAATGATTATATTTTAGTAGTATTCCTGACCGCATGTTGAGCTAAAGCTAATTAGCTAGCTGTGAGCTTGCTAGCTTGCTCTCGGTTATGTTTGGTTTCCATTTTAGATTATAATTGTCACTTTTTGTTGCACAGGTTTGAACATAGATGCAGTTGCTGATGGTTGACACGATTTGTGTGTCGCCAATCAAACAGGTGGGCTTTCATAAATGTGGGGTTCACATGTTTTGTTACATAAATTAACCACTAAACGATCGCGTGTTTTATGCAGCATGTCTAGGCCTATATGTATCTATGTATGTATTTGAGAGAGAGCAATCTATCTAACCTGGGGGTCTGAAGGTCTGGAGGTCTGTGGAGGGTTCCCGGGAAGCTCTGGGCCTGTCCAGCCCCTCCAGTGGTGTTTATATGGTAGCAGAAGATTTCTGTAGGCCTTGGGAACCTGAGACGGTGTCCCTCATCTCCATAGACCGTTCTAATGTGAAACCCATCACCCTCCCAGCCGCCTTCTTCTCCTGCTCCTGGTTATGATTCCTCCAGAGAAGGGTTGGGGTTGGGAAGTGTTTAAAGCTGCTTTCACATGTCTATAGGCCTAAGTGTCGCAATTTAAGTGTCGCAATTGAGGTGTGGCTAACAAAGTGTTTAAATACAGCTGGCAGTGTTAGCATTTAAATTTAGGATTTAGATATAAGATTTGGATTTAGACATAAAATGTAGATTTTGATTTCGGTTTTAGATTGCATTGAAAAAACATATAATTCAAAATGTATACGTGAAAAGTGACGTGAAAATTGCACTGAATTTTGGAAGGGGGTATATTTGCTAAATTTGGGAAAAATGTATCAAATCTGGAGCTAAATGTGAAACACGTTTTTGAGCAGCATAAGTTTACAAACGGTCCTCCATAGATGTCGTAGGCGGTCCCTCGGTCTTGTAATGTGGTTCTCTTTATGGCCGCTAGATGACGCCAACGAGTCGCTACAGAGAAGCCTCCACATACTTACTAGGTTTCGATTGGATGTTGTGTATTGATGCAGAGTTACGGAAGAGGATTAGGGCCAAATGTGATTATATTTTTGCAGTCTGACTTTAATCAAATTCTGAGTTCAAAGTCAGAATTCTGAGATTAAAGTCAGAATAAAATAAAAAAAACCATGCTGGTTCAGTAGGATAATTGTTCTGAATGGCAACCGATGACCATTTTCTCCGCCTCTTGCCATTGGATGGATGAAACCGATGGGCAGGACGCCGCGCACTTTCACTTTGATACAGTGGACTGGTCTGCTGTTAGAAACAAGCTATCTAGATGATATGAGATGAAAATATTATTAATATTAGGGCTATTTGTGAAATCATAATATGGTGGGCATGTCGTATGTATATGTTGGACTAGTCGTTTCTTCACGGTTTTGCAGGAATATACCAATCATAGTCTAATCAAAAGTGAAAGCATAGGCCTATGTGGTGTATGCTATTGTACAAATTCTAAACAGTCCTATTGAAACTGACGTCGTGGGACAATATGCTTAAAGTTCTCTTTTTGACGGGATACCTAATGACATACACCTCCGGTAGGTTCAGATTAACTTTTTTAAAATACACTTTCACACCGCTGTCGGAACCCCCCGTGACTAACTAATTCCTAAATTAGCCCGATAACATTAAAATAAATTTCCCCACATGTATCTCTATGACTACTCTGTATTTAGCCCCAGCATAGACATACTAGGTCTATAAAGCTTGGGATGCCGAGGTAAAGTTGGTTTCATATTCGATATATTCATGCCTATTCATCAATGGATTTGAGTATCGATTGAGAGCAAACAAAGCACATCCTGCCTTATCCAGATGAGGTATAAAAGTATCCAAATATTCAATGACCTACTTCTCACCATAAAGTCACAGGTTAAAACCATTTCCAATGGAGTAAGAAGGGACTCTCCTGATGTAAGCATCTCAATGGCCATGAGATGGGGCTATCAACATGTGTTGTTTCCAGGCGAAGGGGGCGCCGACGTGGTCCTGTCATGCTTCCTGGTGGAGGAGGCATCAGGGATGGATGGCACGGGAGACAGAGATCCGTTCTCCCGCAGCCCTGCTACACTGGTCCTGAGAGATGTGTCCGTCAGTCCGGACCAAATGCCCGACACGCTCACCCCATTCGTCCCACCCACTGTCCCGGATCCTGACCTCATCCTCATAGAAGCCACAGGTGTGCTTCACTTTTTAAATTGATCAAATAAACATGCCATCCCCCCTCCACTCCTCTCACCTCCCTCTCCTCTCTCTCCCCCCCCACCCCCCCCAATTCTCTCTTCAGCGTCCTCCCCCACCATCCCTGACGTGGACCTGCTGCTCCACGCTGACTGCAACGAGCAGGAAGTGGGGTGTGAGATCAGCCGCTACCACTTCCCCCGGGGCGCCGGCGGAGGCGATGAGGACGGCCCGTCGCCCGCCCACTTCATCGTCACCCTGGAGCTGGAGGGCGGCGGGCTCAGCACCGCGCTGGTGCTCCGCACCCTGGAGCTCCAGAGGAACCCCGCGCCAGGGCCGGGGCCGGGAGCCCGGACCCTGGGAGAGGGGAGGCTCGGCCTGCCGCTGAGCGAGTCGGGGTCCCTGCTGACCGAGGGTGAACCTCTCCACCCTGTTAAGATAATATAACACTGCAGAACATGGGAAATCAGGGGGCATCACAGCACAATCACCGAACACCAATATGTACAACACTTCACTTCATGTAACTAAATAAATAAATTATACGTTCCATTTTTTTTTGTATAACAAAATACAGAGACTAAATCAATCCTCACAACAAATGTAAACGTCGCAGACAGTTGAGGTAGACATTGTCAACAGCGTATGTATACATTGTCGAAAACGACCGCTCAACGTGACCCGGTGTCTTAGCGACTTCAGCGTCTTCATGTCTGTTTGGTGGCCCTTCTCCTGCCTCCCTTCCAGTGGTGTTCATGGTCTACTCCAGGGAGAAGGAGCTCACCGCTCCTCTGGGCGGGGACATGCTCCTCAACTGTGGCTTCAGGCAGCAGGAATTGGGACAGGACGTCTCTGTGGAGTGGTGGTTGCAGCACCGGGGGAGTGGCAAGAGGATCCTGGACCTGAAGTGGACTGGATCACAGGAGCAGCCAGTAGCAGGTGACAGCGCGGCGTCACACCACAGCAACCAGTGTGGGGAATGTATTTTTGACAAATATACTTACTTTTATTATTATGTATATTCTAGTCAAGTCAAGTGGCATATGGTGACTTTTAGAAATAAACACCGGAGCAGATACATTTGGGTTCTATATCCAAAAGGCCACGGATGACATCTTAGAGGTCCGGGCCGGAGAAGAAGATTCTGACTATTCTAGTTTATTTTGAGTGCAGTAGTGAAGAGAGATGGCGCCAGCGTGGACAACGCCCTGCTGGTTGCAGATGGTAATGCATCCTTGACCCTGCGGAATCTGAAGGTATCGGATGAGGGAACGTACATCTGTACAGTCAACGTTGGCAGCTTCCAGGCTCAGCAGACCGTTCGACTGTATATCAATAGTGAGTTTTCCCTCGACACATGATAACGTATCAATTCTAGGCAGACCATACATCCATCCAGTTACTTCCTACTTTTCTTTTGTTGATTACGAAAATAAATGAGCTGCTGTGTTAGTATGAATACAGTATATTTAATATTTTTTTTTATTTTTTTTTTCTTCCCCAGAACAGCCACTTGTGTCCCTTTCAGAGGAGAAGCTGGTTTCTCAGGAGTTTCCCCACAGACTGAGCTGCAATTGCCAGAAATTCTATCCACTGGATTGCAAGGTCCTTAGATGATATGTAACTCAACTTGGGTAGATTCGATAATTAAAATCATTACCAACCTTATTATATAGACAAATAAAATCCTAAAAAATATATAGCTTTTTAAATTAATTATAACTATAATGAACTATAATAGTTGAACGAGTTAGTTCCATTTTATTGAAGCACATTGAGAGCACAATAGCAATGCAAAAAAGTACCACAAATTAATGTTTCTAAAAGTGCACTGTAAGGGATTGGCGTGGTCACCCCACATATCTGGGATACGGCCAACCCGATTCAGAGAGAGTGGGCAAAAGATGAGGGCAATTGTTCCCAAAGAAAAGAAAATGACTGATCAATCAGCAAGCAAGGTCGCATAACATAACATAACATAGCCTAACAAAAATATAGCTCTCTCGTACTGGCCTCCCATCAAGCCATCACCACCTTCAGCCCCCAAACTGAGACTCCCCTTAAATAGGCCAATCCCAGGTGGACTGATTGGGCCATACCAACAAGAAGGGGAAATTCCCTGGCCAAGGCTGGATTTACCTTCTGCCCCCTAGTGCTCCGAATGTCCAAATACCACATTAAATCTGATGTGAGGGGAGAGACCGTGAGAAGGGATTCTAACCTTCTCACAGCGTTGTGTAAACTTTTCAAAAGCAACAAACACATTCTCTTAAGCTTAGTTCACAGTGTGCAGTACCTGATTCAAGCCTCTAGAGGCATTCTCTGGAATCGAATTATCGATATTTAACCCAACCATTCTGTAGTTGTTCCCTTTGGAATTTTCTTTTTAAGAATCATAAGCTCACGGAAGAGAGTGTTTACATCATGAGATTCGGGTGTGTTCAGAGCATCAGTCACGATACAATATCGAAAATGAAAAAACCTGAATCATATGTTAAATTTTTATCATATGACCTACAATATGTCATGCATTATGTTTCATTTTAGCAGCGTGTTTGGTCAAGAACTACGGAGCACCGGAGGTGACATGGGAGTGATCTTCTGATCAGAATTGGCTTTCCGTCAACCCAAAGTCCTCGGGTCGATGTCGACAAACTAATAACGATGCCATCCATATTACTTAAGGACACGGGTACCTCCCATCGTCACAAACATAAACCAAAATAGGTTTATGTGAGCTTCTCGGGATTTGTAGGTCTTATGTTAATTCAGAAAAACTGAACAGAATTTATTTTCTAAAATGAATGCATTACGCTTCCGTAGATGACGCTGTCCGATCAATGAAATAGCGTAGGGCAGGGACTGTGACTTACTAAAACACTCCCATGTAACATGTCATTAAAAAAACATTAAAAACATTTGTCCATTGGTTATGGGATTTTTCCAGGAAGTCACACAACTTGGGAACTTTCCTGCAATGCAACACATGCAAGTATCCGCGTCACAATCAAAATGAGACAAACTTGCACCTTGTTTTAAGGCAACATAAAATATAATCCAAACACCCAGATCCCACAGGATGTAGAGGCTGGTTGGACCTACCAGACCTGGGATCATTCAGTTTGGTTTGCTTCTTGTTTTGAGTCACCTTTTAAAATAGCCACTGTTTCTCAAATTTAATTGGACGACTGGCATTTCAAACACAAACATTGGCTACTTTATACAGATAAGGTGATTAGTTTTGGCCCAAACAAACCTTTTGCAACACTGGTTGTTTTGTTTCCAAGACTGCGAACCATTTGGGCAAATACATCCGCATTCGGATAACCCAACTGTAACTCTGCACACCACCACTGGACTGCTAATAAAAGACGCTTAAACATGCAACGATTACTTATCCTTACCCAGATGATATGCCACATTTGGCAGTGTAACAAATGTGCCTATATCTATTCTTAGATATATCTATTAGATAAGTGTAGCGACAATCTTCTTAGCAGGTGTTGTCATAAAATATCCTTTCAAGTCAATTCACCCTGATAAGCAGTTGAGCCTTGATACTCAAGTGGCATAGCAGTATCTATTATCAGAATTACACAGTTCACAGTTAATTTAATCAATTTGATTTAATAAAGTTAAACATAATTAGACCATGCTTTCTTCCAATACCTGTTTATTAATTTCCATTGACAGATAGAGAGTAAGGTAATTATCTGTATATGTGAGGTATTAATCAGTTTATTGCATATTAAACCCTTTCCCCTTTATGTCCATACTTAACAACAGCAGAAATTATTACCCTGGACCTGATTGCAGAGGACCATATACAAGGTTGTATAAAATGGCATAGCAAAGTTAAACATAAATAAAGAGTTAGACTAGTGATGGAGCAAGACATTTGACCATTTATCAATGCCTTTTCCACCTGTGTTCACAAGCATATAGCAATGCTCAGCCCAGCCCTAATACATTGATATTCTCAGAAAATACCACATCACAGATTCAGTCAATATTGGCAGCAGGTAAAGTTATAAATGTGGACGTTGGACAAACAGAAGACTTCATTCAGTTTTCTGATCTGAAAATACACTCAACGGCTTTATCTTTAATGAAAGAAATCAGGAAAGTTCATGGCAATGTAAGTCATTAACATATACGCCCAGTAATGAACTAACCATGTGGCAAAATGCCTTGTAGTGAGCACGGTTTTATTTCTACGCGTGTTCCCATGCTACATTCTTATGCTAGTATGTGACCTTCTCTTCAACAAGCCACTTTGCTGTCTCTCTCTTCCATGAAGGCATATAAGCCCATAAAATAAAGTTTCTCAACAACTGATGTTGATGATGCGGTTTGTAATGATGTTAATAATGATGAAGATGATGACGGTGGTGATGATGCTGATAATGTTGATGGTAATGATGTTTATGAGGCTGATGATGAGGATAATGATGGTAATGATGATCACGTCATTACAATGTGTATCCTCACGGACCACGTAATGGAGATGTATTTGGTTAAAGAAAAATAACATGGTGTCAGTGACTTTTCAGTGAACCATTTCTCATTTCCGCATCTCAAACATACACAGTATATGCCTTGGATAAATAACATAATATTTAATAGAGGTCACAGTAAACAATACAACATCGATGTCTCGCCAGCGATGACAGCTGCACTAAATGGCGGTACGGGAAGACATTTGTCATTGAACATAGATTTTGATTAGAAAAAAAGCAAAAGCGCACACACAAACCAATATTTTATCTTGTGTGTGTAATGGAACACCATCTCCCTGGAGGCAATAACCCCTGGACTCTGCTGGCTCAGCAGAGTCAGAGAAATAGGAAGAAGGGGGGGAGAGAGAGGAGAGAAGATGGCCACCGCCACGTTTTTGATTGCGTTCTCTTACGGATGGAAAAATAGAACGAGAAAAAAAAGACCAAGTGATTCTAAATCAACCATAAAATGTGCAGATGGTAATCCAGTGTAAGGCAGTAAATATGTTAAACGACTGCCATCATTATCTTGGTTCTCCTGCCCGGCCCAGGGCTCACATCATTACCTTGCCAATGAGACGAGGCTCCGAGCCTCTAACGGCGGAGGGGGAGGGCATATTCTTTTTTATTTGATTTCCATAACAAAACAGCCTCTTTTTTTTTATCTTGACTCAACTGGCGCCACCCCCCCCCCCCCCCCCCACCTTCACGCAAATATGATAGGAAACTGATTAATAGGTTGGTTTCGGTCCGTTGCATAACTAGCATTTCTGGAGTTCTTGGTATAGAGAGAACTTAAGCCTGTGCCTGGCGCCGCGGGTCCTCAGCAGATTACCTCATTCATTTGGTAAATAAATGCAACACTTTTTGCTGCTGCTTCTCACAATACACATTAGATGAGTTTTGAATTGTTGTAAGTGTATGATTAGTTTAGCTTCTGAACAGAAGCTGGCGGCAAGCTAAATACTCACAGAGCAGGCGCAGGAGTGAGCCTAATATGCAGTGGGGTATCTATCAGTGCAGGTATTTATCAGAAGCAAATTACTTTTTCATTAAAAAAGTCAACAAAATCTGAAGTGAAATGAGATTTCTATGCTGTGGCTTTTCATCTTACAGCATACATCTTAAACACCCCTAGAAGATGTGTATTTTACACCAGTATGGATGATGGGAACTTAGTGCTCATTACATTCAAAAGGGTTCTCTGGGATGTTTGATCCATGGAGAACAAGCCAAGGTGATACGCTGACAAGATCAAGGGCAGAATCATCAAGAACACACCAACCATTTCTATCGCCCAATTGAGGGCAACCAGGTTATGTAGGGTTCAGTGAACGAGGACCTGGGCTATTAAGGGCAGGGTTATCTAGTGGTAAGGGCATTCTCCCCACAGCCGAAGGGTTCTGGGTTCAAACCCCAATGTCCACAGCCTGCCCTTCCTGCTCTTTAATGGCTTGTATTCAAATTCGAGTTCTAGTCACACATGATGAAACCATCTAATGACTAAACAGTTTATAGACAAGAACATATCACGTCTTGGTGTCATAGTTTGATGGAAAGCAGAAAACCTACAATATATAGGGGCTTTATAGTTTGAAACATACCTCCCTGAGCAAGATGGGATGGGATGATGTGATGATCATCTAGGATAAGACTGATCAGGTTCTAAATGTGACCTTTATGCTTGAAATGGTGTGTGCCTCAGCCACGTGGACATTGTGACGAAATTACAGAAACATCTAGTATATTTTAGACAAAGGTGAGATAATTCGATTTTGATGAAAGCGAACCAAGTCAAAACCTGAAATGTAGATCGCTACATAATACAAGTGGGGAATTGAGCTAACGAGATAAAGAAAAGTCAATATTAATTTCATTCATTTTCATCATGTTTCAGATAGTGCAAACAGCCAATGTTATAGACTAGCATACCAATGAATTCTGAACTTGAAGGAATGTTGGGGAGATAATAGGTAATAAGATTACTGAAACATGTGACATTTCTTGCTGACGTTGCTGACCATTATGACCACATTGCCATTATGCGTTATGTTCGAGATATCAACCATAACACAGAGTGATTATAGAAATAAATCAATACTTCTCCTATGGATGGATTCCCCACTACTATCTTCTCCTACTGTCATGATATGATCATATAGGATATCATGATATCCTTAGAAATTCCATACCAATACTGCTGGTAAAAACTAGACAAAAATAAGATGTTCTTATTAAATCTTACACATAATGATTAAATTAAAAGCTAAATATATAACTACTATACTATAGAATACTTTACTATAGAACCACTCTACAAAGATATATGATATACACACTGTTGTATAAATGAAATGTAAATGTAGCATTAGTGATAGCAGAGGTACAGGCTGTATATTTGCTACTTCATTTGAATTCATAAACATCATAGATTGTACTGTATATAAAACGTCTGAAGAGCTCCACTGGTTGAACCAGTAAGGGGAGGACGGTGGGAAAGTGTCAGTTTTGCCGCTCCGCAACGAGCTGCTCATGTAGACAATAAATAGAATGGATGGTCTGAGATACCCATCCAAGGTCCTCCCCTGTCCTACTGCCCTCTTCTACTCCACTCTGCTCCTCTCCACAGCCCCAGGGGGCCCGACCAGCAGGGGCCCCAGGTGGCTCAGGGGCCAAACTCGACAGACCACAACGCTGTGGATAATATAACTCTCCCGTCTGAGAGGTTAAAATAGACTGAAGAGAGAGAGAGACAGGGGGATGGAGAGAGAGGGGCTAGGGTGAGATAAAGAAAGAGAACAAGAGACACATAGTGGGGGAGAGAGAAGAGAAGGGAAGAAGGTAGGAGGAGAGATTGTGATTGTAAGAGAGTGTAACAGAGACGGGGAAGGAGTAGTGAAGAGAGGGGAGGTGCTAGAGGGGACATGATTAAATTACAATTATTTAGCTGACACTTATCCAAAGCGACTTACAATAGGTGCGTTCTACCATGAAGATACGGTCCAGAAAGTGCAAGAATCATTGCACAAGAATCATTAAACAAATAAGAAAACTACTTCAAGTGCTGCATACATAAATACAATTTATTATTATATCAAAAGAAAATCATTGGCTAAAGATGAGCTTTCAGTCTGTGATGGAAGATGGGCCGGGTTCAGCTGCCTTGATGTCAGTGGGGAGTTCGTACTACCATTGTGGAGCCAGGACGGCAACCAATCGAGATGTAGTTGGGCAGTGGCTTGGGCCCCTCTCTTGGTGAGGGAGAAGCAAGCGCTTTGGCAGTCATAGAGCATGGTGGACAGGCTGAGGTGTGTGGTTTGACCATGTCCTTGATGTCTGATGGGGGGCCGGAGCCGTTCCCAGCATTTTAGGCAAGTACAAGGGACTTGAATGGGAGCAGCCGCTGGTTGCCAGTCCTTGGCGTGCAGGAGTGGTGTACTGTGAGTACAGGTTGAAGACCAGCCGGGCAGCAGCATTCTGGATGAGCGGCAGAGGCATTCAGACTGCCCAGTAGTCTAGACGCAAGAGGATGAAGAGCCTGGAGCAAAACTGGGGTGGTCTTTGTGGGTGAGGAACAGACGTATCGTCCTGATGTTTTACAGCATGAATCTGCAGGAGTGGGTGAAATCAACAATGTTGGCAACCAAGGACAGCGTGAGGCACCACAGAGTTGTCAATAGAGAGTGAGAGGAAGAGCTCTAGAACCAGGCAGACTGATGGATGGAAATAGCGAGAGGGAGAGAGAGAGACAGAACAGTAGGCAGATAGGCAGATTTAAAAACAGGGGGAGAGAGAGAGAGGGATAGAAAGAGAGAAGGTTGAGAGAGATAGGGGGGGCAGGGCAAAACCAGGGGGAATGGGGCCAGCAGGAGTCTTGGGTAGGTGGGTCGGGCCAGCGAGTCATTAGTCATGAGCTGAAGTCGGGACAGGGGCCTCTCCCCTCCCGTTGTGGAACAGGGTTCGGGCTGCACGTTATATATTATGCTGAAGTTGATGTTGCTGCACTACAGTATGCACACCGAGTCATAGGAGAACGCAATGATGTGTCCAATTTTAGATTCATTGCGTCTTTGTTGTAGATGTGTTTTGGTCCTAATGCAATGCTTTAAATGTTGCAAAATAAAATAGAATAGAGATGAGCTCACTAATTACTGCTTGCATGAGGAAAATAATGCTGAGATCCTAGTGAACTAATGCTTACACACACACACGCAGACACACATTCAACCCCGACATATACTATTGTCCAAGTTAACATTAAGACAAAGCACAAGAGACATATTACACAACCATGTTAATGTATGTGAAAACAGGTAGCATTTGAATTTGAGAGCGTATTCACGTTTGCACATTTGAGAGTCATAGGGGATATATTTATGCGAGGTGCACTTTGTGTAATTAAGAAATATTGTTCACTTCCCTCAACAATGCTTCAATAAATACAAAAATGGCTTCTAGGATCACATCTTTATTGAACCATACCTTGGGGCAGCTGTTCGATTAGCCTTGGGCATTTCAGATATAGTTCATGTGTAAACAAATGAGAAGTTTTAGCGTCTTAATGCAATTTAAAACTAATTTAAAACTTTTGACCTTTTTTCATAATTATCTGCTAATCTAGTAATTAGAGCAAATACGTGGTAATGTTTTTCAGGCATGGGTCACCATTAGGTGTAATAGGCACTTGTTCATTAGCTTAAGAAAAAAAATCTTGATTACCCACTGGCGTACGGAAAATACCCAAGTACATGCAACAGACAAAAACAGTGATCTCCACAGGGCCTTGGGTAAGTGTGTTGGTGGTGGTGGTGGTGGTGGTGGTGGTGGTGGTGGCGGCAGTGGTGGGTGGGAATGGGGAAGCGTTGGTGCTTGCTGTCCTGGCTGAAGCAGGAGCACATGGCCAGGGATGAGTGGAGAGGGGAGGTCAAACAGAAAGCCACATGGCTCTGAACTGAGGCAGACACCTCACATTCTGACCCAACAGCTCTGGCCGGCTTCCAGACACATCCACGACCAGGCTGAGAGGAGAACCAAGGATGCCCAAATGCCCATATGCCGACGCACACACATACACACACAATGTTGCATGTTTACACACACACGCACACGCGCACACACACACACACACACACACACACACACACACACACACACACACACGCGCACACACACACACACACACACACAC
>JAOPJL010000026.1:18530258-18536204 GCA_027123545.1 Trisopterus esmarkii | reverse complement strand
CCCCCCCCCCCCCCCCCCCCCCCCCCCCCCCCCCCCCCCCCCCCCCCCCCCCCCCCCCCCCCCCCCCCCCGGCGTGAGAGAGAGAACTGCCTGCCGGGGCCTCTGGAGGCTAATCCTGCTCTGGAAAATGTCTCGGGGATCCGACGCACATGAGAACACCGGGCACAGAGGGGGGAAGGTGGGATGATATTTGGGGGGCAAATTAAAGATGTGCCTTTGTGGAAGTAAAATGAATGTGTTTTTTTTGTTCTGCGTGTGTGTGTGTGTGTGTGTGTGTGTGTGTGTGTGTCTGTGTGTGTGCGTGATTCCATGTATGAGGGTGTGTGTGTGAGTGTGCACAGTGTGTGAACATGTGCCCGAGTGTTCACGCACGTGCATCTGTCTGTTCAATGTTGCCATTTGTGTGTGTTTGAGTGCGCATGCTTGTGTATGTGTGCTTGTTGCAATTTTGACGGGGTGTGTGCATATATGCATGCGCTCATGCATGTGTGAGAGAGTGAGTGTGTGTTTGCGTGTATGCGTGCAGTTGCGTGCGCGCGCGTGTGTGTGTGTGTGTGTGTGTGTGTGTGTGTGTCGACGTAGACACGGAAGTCAATAGGTCTGCTGCACAAACCGTTGAAGCTTATCGCTCGCAGCCTCTCTCGCAGTGCAGAGGAGAGACGAGAAGAGCTCTGGCAGGTCTGCTCCAGGTGTGGTCTCGCTCTGTGGGCTGAGGATATTGGCCATGAATTATTATGACTTTACTTAAACCCCCACTAGAAATGGGTGAGTTTCCCACTGCAGACATACATTTTGTTCAAAAACGCTTTTATAACTTATTTTGACTGCCTTTCTTCCAATGGTTTTCGGTAAAAAAAAAAAAATAGTTTTCATCCTGTGAGTCTACAAAGAATACAACTCAACCATCCAAAGTTCAATCAGCCCAAGGTTTTTTTTTCTCGTTCAAATGTGTAAAATACAAGAAAATTGGATTTTCAACAATGCTGGTGGGCTGCAGGGAACAAAGAGCACCAAAGTGCAGGGGTTGGAAAACTATTTTTATGTAATATTTCTCCTCAATAGTGAAGAAACTTCTATTCTACTCGACATTACGATCATGGTGCAGAGGAAGCCTGCGCATCCAGCATTGCTGCAGGTGTGGAACTCCTGTAAGCCAAAGTGCCTGTGGCAGGTCAAGATGGCCCCAGGCACAAGGTTTAATACACCAGGAAACACATCAGCATGTAAACGCCTCTTTTGCGTCTACCAGATGGAGAACTCCCATTGCTCTTGTTATATTTATACTATCACTATGTCTATTTTTGCTTTGCTCTTGCTACAGTTTTACTATTGCAAATATTTATTTCCATGTCGAAGACGCCCTTCATCAAAGCGACTTAGAGTGAAATCAGGGACAGGTCATGACAGAAATGGGATCGAACCCCGGTACATATGTCTGGGAGTCAAACACCATAGCCACTACCCTATTCTCCTACAACACTACCAGTTCACTAGCCCACTTTATTGTTCAGGGATACCATTAAGCAGAAAAGGATTAGGCTTTTACCTTATGGGTGTCCCGGGTGAAACACAAGGACAGTATATAAGGTATGGACAGCTTGAGTAAAGCATCACCAGAAGGCCGTCTAACAGCAGGTACTGTGTGTCTGGAGGGCAATAGATTCCCTCCAGTATACCATGAATAACCCCAACGTGACAACTGCGTCTCACCAACGAAAGGTCAGGCAGGTGATTTATGGATGAGCATCACCTGCACCTGCAAACCACATCTGGTCTTAAGGGGAGCAAACTAAGGGTCTTCACTGGGGTCATTCAGGTGTGATATCAGATAACCAACAAGCAAAGACATTATAACGAGAATGTGCCTAAATCACAGATCTCACAGCATGCGATAAAGGGGATTAGCACCCGGTTAGCCATTTGTTACACAAAGACGTACATAAAAAAACAACACCAGTGTATAATAATTCAGCATGAATTATCGACCACTGTAAAATCAAGACAGCGGTACGTATCACGACCCAAAGGAGCTTTCAGGAAGCTCTGGTGTCGCATGAAAGGCGGTTAGAGGAAAACAAGTGAAACAAGCGCTTTACTTCACAGTGACAGCGGGCGAACCGGGGAAAGTTATCTCAGGCAACTTAAAAGCACAGACAAGGCCCCGCCGAATCCGGTGAAAAGCCCCTTTCACAGCTCTGCCTTTGTCGAGCACACATCAAAAGGATAATATTGCTTTGTGTTTCCTCTGCGTGTGTTTGCGTGTCTGTGTGGGTGCGTGTGTGTGAGAGGTGTGTGTGTGGGTGGACGTCTGCCGCCTGTTTTACTGAAAACCATCGGGCACTAACTGCAGTGTTTTACCCCCACACGGATATTCATTATTACAACATGACAGTCTAATCAGACGGGCTATTAACAATGGTGATTTTCTTCCATTTCCCTCTCAGTATTCCTGTCGCTTCCTCAGAGCAGTTAGCCAAGTATTCTAGTTGCAGTGAAAAAATACTATCAGTTAAAAAGTAATGGTTTATTGTATTCCAAATTATGCTTTGTTTGTATTACAATTATTCTGTATTCCTAGCGTCATCTGCAATGGTAACTATTGTCAAATGTAACTTATTATCTTGTTTTTTCCTTTTCCTATTAAAACAAGTCTTATGAGGCATTGGAGGACTTCTCCCGCTTGAGTGCCTGGTCTTTGTTCTTTGTAGGCTGAGTGGTACCAATGATGGAAGGCTCCAGCCTTCCATCAGGGAAGGGGGGTGGGGGAGGCTGCTGAAAGGTATCAGGTGAATGGTATGCTGGTGACCTTGGGCTTTCACATGGGCCCATACAGTGTGTGTTTAAGATCAGCTCCGTAACAGCGGTAAAGCATTTTGGTGTTTTTTGTTTAGGGGATTTTCTTCCTGCGAGTGGTATTGACTCAAAACGCAGAGTTGGAACATTAACAGCACACACTAAGTAAAGTGGGAACAGATATGTAATTAGGCCTGACATGTTATGGGAACTGAACAAGCAGGTGCGAGGTATGGTGAAACATATGCTGTTATTTGACTAAGTAGGCTAATTTGGCTAATGGCATTTTTGTTTCTTTTATGTTCAATCACGAAAGTGTCCATATTTAAGCGTGATATTGATTGTGTGATTTATTGCAAGGAACTCTCAACTTGCCAAAAAAAAACAGTTGGTCCGTCCGTTGTGGAAGCTCAGGCACCGCTAATGTGCGGCATTCTAACCGCGAACAGCTGGGTAATCACATTGAATCAGGACTGAACACCAGCCTTTGAGTGTGTCACAGCAAGCCCTTTAAAAGCAAATAACAAAATAATAGGGACAGCTTGGTCTTTTGAAAGGTACCTGAAACCACCCATGCTAATGTATCCTTTGAAGGTTGTATGGCAGTGGATAAAAGCCTCAATGGTGTGTAAGAGAGCTGAACAATGCAGTAAATATGTAAAAGAGAGTGATATTAGAACAGGGTGTGCATCGGAAGTTAGATTATAGATGAACACAAAGTAAAGGAAGGTTGTTGTAGAGGTCGATCGTTGTTGTTGATGTTCGACAGTCCGTTGAACCACAATGAAATTGTCCAAATGGTTTTAACAAAGCCTCTCCTCTCTCTCCTGGACATATGTTTGAACAGCAGGTCTATGGACAGTGAGGGAAGTGGCTTATGTTTTTTGTGAAATGTAAGGTATGCTCGTTGCCTTACTTAAGGATCAGATTGTAAAAATGGGAAATTTAACACATTGGTGAAAGCGCAGCTAACAGATTGAGCTCCAGGAATGCTTCACTTAGTCAAGAAATGAAGAGAGAAATAGGCTAGGTCCTCTGAGAGATATCATCATGATTAATTATGCAAATTAAGAGAGCTTTTAACCTCTTTTTAGTTTTGAACATTTAGCACTTTGAAAAACCTCTTACTTTTCTAATCCATCAGTGTAGAACAATTATTGGACCTACTTGTTGGTCATTCATCGATTGATAAATTAATTCATTAATCTATTCACATGTCCATTCATACGCTTGTTAAATTATTCTTGCAAGGATTTTGCACCACCCGGTCAATAAACAGGATGGTTCCCAGTATTTAAAGGTTACCTTTCACTCTTCATATTTCGTAATTTTTCGTCAACCATTGCAAAGTTCATTTAAATCCCTATTGGACAGGTTTGTTCTTTACACATCCATCAAGCTATTTGTGAATGCGACATCCATCAATACTCATCCAAACCTCTGACTTAAGGCAAGCTTATCAGTAACCAGGTCTGCCTTACAATTGATTAGAAGGGAGTGCTCAATAACTTTTGGAATGTCTATTAAGCAAATGATAATTTTGGGGGAGAAAGTGATTGACCACACAATCGTTATTTGTGGTCAATGAAAGCAGCAGGTGAACGCAAATCAAGATAAAATATTCGTTCCATAGGTTTGGTCACAGCTCTTTCAGTGACCAGTGGACAGACTCAAATTGAGCAGGCTGACCTTCAGGTCACTGCAGATTGACAGCTTTCCATCACACATTGTTTTCAACCGTAATCTCTTTCGCCAACTTTACCTACTTGCCAGAATACACACTACGACATCACATTGACTTGCCTGTTGTAAGGAGACAGAGAAACGAATGGAAAAAAGGAAGGATTTTAAAACCAGTATCTGTACATGTCCTGTTCCTTTTTGGGGACTGGAACACTTTCCTCCGCCACAAAGGACTTTTGAGAACACTTCTGCCGGCCCCCTTGAGCGTTGTTATAGCGACAGAAAGCCTTCACAGTTCAAACATCATCTAATACAATGTTTAAATTCCATGGCCCAATCCTTTCAATTCCTTCAACCAAAAGAAACAGAGAGTTGTCAGAGGAAGACGATCACACTGAACAGAAGAGGGACTCTTCAAGGCTGTGCGTGTTGTGTAACGTCCCATGCCCACTTGTTTTCAGAACCAGAGAAGGAACAAACCCGGTTCAGCCTTTAGAAGTGTGATTGTCATCTTCTTCATGTTGTGCAATGCGGTAGGCCTGCGATATCTCATGCTAGCAGGGACCTAGGGCCTGCTGTTAGCCAGAGCGTAGCATGTCGTGACATGGGAACCACTATAAACGTGTTAAGAGCCCAGGGCATTAGCATTTTGGACGCTACTGAAAGGAGCCGTTTGTTCTTCTTCCTGTGCCTCCCAGAAAGAGACTCCATTAAAAGGAGGTTTAGGGATTGCACTGTTTTAAGAGATATTAAAGGCCGGTGAGTAAATGGAAATTAAGTTGTGAAAAGGTTCGAGAAATCTTAACGGATGTGCACGTTTGTTGTTTTTTGCTACTGAATTGAGTGACGGTGACAACGTTGTTTCACCAACAGGGAGAGATATGATCACTGCTAAACTAATGAGAGCATGGAACATTTAACATTCAAAAGAGCAACCAATACCTGGAGCTCCATACCAAGTGCAATACACAAACTACCAACTCTCACCTCATTTTCCAAACATCTTAAAAAATGGCTTCTGGAAAATCAAACCTGTTGTCACTAGCAGGCATAATTTATAATTTGTCCACTGCCGCTGATCTGTTAACCCTGTTTATGTATATAATGATTTTTTACTCAGATTTGTTTCATTTGTAATTTATTTAGGGACCATCTACATGTCAGGGACTAAAGATTGAAATTAGCCTTTGGCTATAATCCTGTATATTCACTTTTTTTGTTGTTGTTGTTCATCAATATACTTTGTTCCTTTGTGAAATAAATAAACTTCAAACTTCAAATTCAATACATTCTCATTAACAAATGTACGCGATGAAGACGTACTATCAAGATGTTCTTTTACATGTGTGGATACTAGGAGGGACCTGGCACTATGCATTTACACTTCAATCAAGCACATCTCTCGTTTTCGAGGACAAGAATAGGACAAATGGGAGGTAAAAGACCTTTGAAAGTCGGCCACTATAGAGA
>JAOPJL010000026.1:18522758-18527758 GCA_027123545.1 Trisopterus esmarkii | reverse complement strand
ACGGCTCTCACACGTGACTCTCCTCTATGGTAAAAGGGGAAGGTTTTTCAAGCGCGCCTCGTAAAAACAATGAACATGATGGCGATGAATTCTTCTCTTCTGCCATTAATTCACACATTCACCCGCTCACACGTCTCACATGGCTTCCAGAGAAAATGCAGAGGCAGCACCGCTGGGACCGCCATTACTGTCCACCGCCCCAGAACCTTAATGATGATGGCTGCTGCAGTCCAATAAGCAGTGCTCCAGGGCCTGGTGGAATATGCTAGGGAAACCCCAACCCCCAACCACCACCAGGCTCTGTCCCTCCTTATACCTGTAGCCCTTCTCTTTGCTATATGTGTTGATCTTGTACACCAAACGGCTAAGAATACCTCCCCCTGTCCCCCAACCTCCCTCCCGGTGCAGAAAAAGCTCTGATCAAACCTCGCTCTTCCATTTATTTTCCTCTTTTATGTCTCCTCTCCGCCAAAGTGCTCGCCATTTTCTTATCGCCACGGTCTCCTCTTATCATGAGAGTGTAGCTACACCACACTGTGTGGATTTCCTTTGATAAATGGCATGCTGGCATGTATGGTGGTATTTATGCAGCACAGAGGAGACACGAGGCAGCAGGAACACATAAACGTACATTATTTACACCCGGGAGCATTCTCAAAGAACAATGTGTTTTTCGGTATGTAAAAAAAACCCACATACAATCAAAGCCGAAGTAAAAGGGGGAACAGCAATATAAATCTTCAACCGGGGGGGTCTCGCTGTTGTTCCTCTTCCTCTGCAAACCCCCCTCTCTCTCCAGCCTCTTGTTTGAGCACACTTAGATCGGCTCCTGCAGTAGTCCCTCCATGGGAACTCCATCCGTCAGCATGTAGTTCTGGCGCTAACCGGGCCGGACGCTGCCAGGTCCGACCAGAATAAAACAGTCCAACAACAACAGACACTAGTTAGACGTGACACCACTGACAATGTGGACCAGCCCGGAGTACTGGCTACTGAGGGAAATTGATCCTACCAGTTCCTTTCCAAGAACTTGTTTGTGAGGATGTTCATTCACACAGGCTACGTGCTTTTGGATTATGATTATTAATATTGATGCCAAGTGTGAGTCAGAGTTTGCTCCTTTTTTTGTCAGCAAATAGGAAATTAATAATGGAGTGATACCACAACTTATTTAATAGATGACCATCTAAGCTCTTCTGTGTCCTGAAGTCCAAAGTATACAATAGAAGTAAGCAAAATAATAACTAAAATCATGTAGTTTTCGATAAGATATATTACATTTGATGTATTTTTGATGACAGCTGGACTGTCATCGAATGCATCTAACACTGGTATCAGAAAACATTATTGAAGAAAAGTAATAAAAAAAAATTAAGGTCAGCCTAAAAGAGGTTTAATATTCATAAAGGCATGTACCATCACCACCAAACTGGGAAAATAAGAGGGGCTCTTCTGCAGAGTGTTAGTTGCTCTGCCTGGACAACAGCCCTACGGCCGTGTTCCCCTTGAGGGAATGCAGTGTGCTCCGTTCTGAATGGGAAGAGTTTGCTCGGCCCAGGCTCTTCAGCCTCCGGCATAATTAGACAGGATAATACACAGGGTTAATGGGGTGCTGCTGGCACACTTTTGAACCCAGACGAAATCCTGTTGCACCACAGGTGGTAAAGGCGGTTGGGGGAGTGGGAGGAGTGGTTGCGGGGACTTGGGTGGGGTTCACTGCTGAATCCACTGGCGGCTTGTAGAAGGAAAACATGGAGCAGGTTGGGGGGGGGTCACTATATGTAACATGAGGCTTGTTCCTGTTCATAGTGAACAGGGGGATTGTTCAGAGGGAGCGGTTTCTATGTGTGAACAGCAGGTGAGCAAAACCAGCTGTGAAGGCCCCTTACAGGGCAGGTTCAGTGAGAACATAGAAAAAGGCCTCCGGTGGGCACAATAACAAAAATAATGAAAAGGGGTCACAGACGTCTTCAGGAGGATCGTCACATGTCACTCGTCTCATGTCACTCGCCACTTGTCTCCAGCGACATGAGCTACGCCAGATCCTCAGCTGGTAGCAGTGTAGACTTGGGATTGAGGGGGGGAGGGGGGGGTTTGGGTGTGGGGTTGTATTACCGAAAAGCTCACCGGATCTTTTTTTTTTGCTTCGTTTTCCAATAAATAAAAAAAGAACAAATGCTAATTCACAACAACTGCCAGACACATGTCAAATCCCGGACTCAGAGTGTCAATTATACGTGCTCTTTCTCTTGTGAATGTGGACGACATGCTGAGGCAACCTGTCATTCTTTAAAGACCATGGGCTCCATAAATTGCCATGACCCCCCCTGGAGCTCCGTTTCCTCACTCTGCCATTGTTTGCCCACACGAGAACCAATGTGTAACAAAAGGGAAAAAAACGGGTTTTAAAAATTAAAAAGACAAAAGAAAATGCTTGCCCTGAAACAGGTGCAAAATTCTTCAAATGTGAACTTCAGTCAACATAGTTTTCCTCACATGCAGGGCCAAAGACATTAGGCCCTCGGGTGCCATCTTTGATGCCATGAGGGGGCATTTACTGGAGCTGTGTGGCCTACAGAAACTTTATGTTTAATGAATAAGCACATGGCCAGCCTGCTGTAAAACGAGGTCACTTAATGAAAAACACCTCTTTCCTCTTTTGAAAACAGCAAGAAATTTTGGAGCATGTTCGGGTGAAATCCTTTTCAATGGTTGATATATATTTTGACTATGATACTATGAATCTTGATCTTTAATTTAAGCGAATTAGACAAGTATAACATGCAGGTAAAAACCTCTCAATATATGATTGCAATGACTGCTTTGTTTGATCTATTCTGCCAAGTCTTGTTATGTATTCATCGTTATAGAAAACCCCTTGAATACTGCTCCTGGTAGCCACTTAAGCAGACCTCTACTCTCTACTCTTGAATAATCCCTGTGCTATTGAACAATGTTTCTACTTCAATGTATTCATAAAAACACTGTATACCGAGGCACTCACCGCCTACGATATGTAACAAGTTTATCTTTGAAATTATATAGTCTCCAAGGACTACATGTTCTGTCTTACCACTGCAATCACACACACTTCAATGCAATCTGAACGCTTATTTTTACATAAAATGCCAAGTGTCTTCCTTTCAGCATTCAACCTGAGATGGGAGCTATTCTCTGTGATGGTAAAAGGTGAGTCATAACCAGAAGGCCTCTTCCTGCCACTCCTACTGGGAGAGTAATGACTATCAGACTCTTGCGGCATGCCGAAACTCTACAGGAGTCTGGCATGGTAGGCAGAAACCCACCATGGCAAGCACACTAGCCAGCCAATCCCAGACAAACTTCCCCCCCACCTTCCCGTCAATGCAGACTGATGGGAGCGCTCCAAGGCCAAAGCCCTGAGATATCAAAGTAGGATTTCTTTGAGATCACCGCTATTGATCTGTTTGTGTTTCTCAAAACCATTGCCTAAGGCGATGAGGCCATTTTTTTTGGCCAAAGCACCCATACTGAACCAGGCACAGAGTGCTCATGTTTTGACAGAAAAACCATGGAGGTTGTGTGCTGTATTGTTGTTTAGTATTGTAAACTATACCCATAACCGCCCCCCCCCACACACACACACACATTTCCAACCAAACAATGCCATTCATCATCATAGAAAACTAAAAAACTAGGGAAGGATGAAGGCAATAATGCAACACACTAACATTTCTGTTGAATCTCAGAAAACATAACAGGAATGAATGGGGGGTGGGGGGGGGGGGTGAATGGGGTAAATCGACCAACTGATAAATTCAGGATGGCTATGATTTGAAGGAAAATGTTATGCTTGCCCAGTACCCGTTGCCAATTTTCTATACAAGTAAAGGCTAAAAGGGCAAAAAGGGAATGAAATCCAAGGTAAAAACGACATTTCCAATAAGCCTTTGCGTCTTTTTGTTGCTGAGCCAGAAGAACCCAGTGCTTGGGGAACTCTCCATTACCCACAATTCCCTTATGTAATTAGACACTACTTACAATTACAACACTTCTCTTCTTCTGTGTGCATGGTACCCAAGAAGTCCATTTGTAATCAAAATGGTTCAGCCGTTCTGAATCAAAGCATGGACTCCAGACATTCTAATGGGTATGGTTAAATCAAAAGGGAGACCTTGAGACTAAAGTCATGTTTTACTGCACCCACCCCCCCTCCCCCCATGGTGCCCATTAGAATGTCTGTTGTTAACAGCAAAATTTGTGATGAGGTGCGATAACTTACTATGCATTTTGGGACCATTAAAAAATGTTCCACAAGGAATTTTGGTTACTACCTGAAAATCTGGTGTCGTAAAAATAATGAGGTCAAAAGGTCCGTGGCTCGTTCCCGGTGGTCCATGTAGTGTGTCACATCAGTCGAAAAGGACAACCCAGCTCTCTGGCCTAGCTCATGAATTATTCTGGATTCCTACCAGCATTGGCAAGACACTATGACCTGACATTGGCTGTATCTAGAGGGAGAACATTAAGAAATAGACATGCTGCTGAGCATTGGCAACATGGAAGGCCAGTTTTCAAAGGAATATTTAATTAAATATTCAGAGTTTAATCTCAGAATTCAGACTATAACCTCAGAATTTAAAAAGAAAATACCCATGTGGCCCTAATCCTCTCCCGTATTTTCCGTTGGTCAGCGTGTATTGTATGTCGCAAAGTGACTCTCACTGGCCATGGTTCCATACGAGTAGCCTACCCATGATTCAGACTTTAATCTCAGGATTCTGACTTTAAAGTCAGAACTCTTTTTATTCCGATTTTAAAGTCAGAATTCTGAGATTAAAGTCAGAACTCAAAATAATCACATGTGGCCGTAATCCTCTTCCGTTTGAATGAGTATTATACATTTGGGTCATTTGGGGTACATATTTTTGGTGGTACGTAGTTTGCATTAAAGGGATAGTTCACCCATTTAGAACCGGCGTTCTATCATTATAAAATCGCTATTGTAATGTAAATTAATA
>JAOPJL010000026.1:18475315-18487914 GCA_027123545.1 Trisopterus esmarkii | reverse complement strand
ACACACACACACACACACACACACACACACACACACACACACACACACACACACACACACACACACACACAAATCCCGCTGCAATGTGGTGACACATAAGGTGGTAATTCTCTATGTGACAGACTGAGAAGAAAAGTGTGTTCCTTTCACCTACAACATCAGTGTGTGAGACTGGGTTGTAGTGGTGATTCAGATAAAGATATGATAGCATAATATATTTAATAACATAATATATTTTACAGAATGTCATCTATATAATATGGTAAATAAATATACATTCTGTAATCAAAAGCAACAACTTACAGCAAACAACAGATCAATGACAAGGAAGAAGAGAGATTGGCACCTAACTACTATTACATTTGACATTTGACATCTACAACATCACAATAATTGAAAAAAAGCTGAAATAAATAATATGAAAACCACAGTTTCTTACTTAAGTTTTATGATGTGAATATATACTGCAAGTCATGAAGAGACCTCTCTGATAAGATATTCAGCTCACGTAGGCCACAGGGCGCAATATGCATGCAGCAAACAGAAGGACTTTCAACAACAGTGCTCTCCAGTCAAGTCTTTAAGGCCAAACACACATTTAAGCCGCGTTTTCACCGTAGGAACTTTACCCAGGAACTAGGAACCTTTGGAGGAGATAGGTTTGTTTCAACCGCAGGAACCAGAGTTTCAATAAAATTCTGGGGACATTATTGTACCCCCAAAACATCCCTGCTCAGGGGATAGGCCTTTCCAATGGTTCAGGAACCTTCAGGGTGGGGCTTGCAGCACTGAACCTCTCTGATTGGTGGAGTAGGCCAAGCATTTTCAACATCTGACCTTCTGAAGTCAAATGACTTCAACAAACTGACTTGTTTTTTGTTTACCTCGACATGGTAGAAATCACACACAGTCCTCCAATTGCATCCATAGAGGTAAACTAAATTAGAATAATTATCTCTTTCTGTTATATGTGTTAATCATTCATCTCTTTAGCAGTCGATGCTTAAAGCTAATGTTTACTTGCACTTCAATATGTGAATATAGTTTGCTAATAATACGGTGTGCATTTACAGTATATCACAAAGTCGTTTTGGATACACACTTCCTCCAAAACAGTGATAGCCTACTTTTAGTTATCAAACTAAATACAACCTCCAAAAAACATAAAAATGAATGTCTCCGAAACAAGGATGCAATAAAGAATAATCACAATAATATAATCATAATCCCCGATCTGCTGCCATCCATTACACAATTTTACAGTTGGATTACAAATCAAACCGGACAATAATTTAATCTTGTGAATACATGGACGAAAGTACAGAGCATACGCTCATATTCACTGGCTATATGAGGGTTGAGGCTTGAATCTATCTGTCTAGTCCACTGCAGCAGAACATACTGCATATTTGTGCCATAACTGATAAATAGTTTTTCATGTCCTTTAAACATTATTTGCCTGGTGTAAAAGCACCTTTATTGGCCTAAACTTCATTGGTCTTAACACCGCGATGGAAACACAGACAAGGGGCTAAAGGAACCTTTATGTTCCTTGGGGAAAAAAAGTTCTGTCATTTTGGTGGAAATACTGTGCATGAAGAGATGAAAGAGAATCCCACAACTTCACTGAAGTTATTTTTTAGTTGCTGGCCTGTTCTGCATGGCACTGCATCAGCATTGGCCGAATATCGCCCTCAGTTATAAAACTATTTTGAAGGGAAAAATGTCCTCATAATCAGATTGTTCTCCTCATTCCTATCAATGAATTCTACCCCTACTTCAAAAAGCTCTCAAACATATTGTAGGCCTATTGTAAGGAACAAAGAACAGATGCACAAAATGTCTGTAATTTTCTCACACTGATATCCTTTTTTTGTATTTGACCACTCAATCTTGTGAATGCAGCCACGACTTCATATTAGACATAATTATACCAGCTCGCCAAGAACATGCCGTACGTAATTAATTAATGAGAGTATGTCGAAGTAATCCCACGATAATTAGAAGGCCACTACTTCTAATTCACAAAGCAAGTTTCTGTGCTGTGATTATCATCTCTAATACACTTTAATCTTACTACTTATAACTTCATGGTGGCTTTTTTCTAATAGGACCGCAGATCCTGGAATAAATTCAATTATCCACATATTACATGATCCAATTAAAAAATGGGTTTGATTAAGAACAACAAATGAATACATCCAACACTTATACCCTTGTCGTCAACTACTATCGTGTAGGCCTACTTGAAGACACCCAGAAGAAATAACTCTGGAACAGCCAGCTCAGTGAGTTATGCCAGCTGTATGCGGACCTCCTCCAGTTTCCTCACGGACAGCTACATACGGATCACCAATGTTGTGAGACAGTTACAGAAACGTTCCATTTAGTTTCATATAATGCATCTTTTCATGAGCCAAAACAAGTTCCAAAGCAAGTGCAAAGATGGTCATGTTTGTAACATAACATCACTGGTCCATCACTGCATATTTTGGAGGTACACTCAAAAGAAAATGATCTAAATTAATACTGAAATACACGTGTACTGTAGGATATATATTATACAACTACAATATATATATATATATTTCGACTATAGTTTTGCTCCAAGCTGGATGGATCGAGGAGAGGAATCATTCGCCAGAGTATAATATATTTACACTTGAGTGAAATATCAGACATTTATTGGCATTAAACAGTATGCAGATATTTTTCCAGAACCCAATTCATTCAGTGGAAATATTCACAGAAAAACTAAGGCAAAGTTGGGCATCAAGTTATGTCTGCCTCACAAACCCTCTCTGTTCTCTCTCTTTCTGCTGCTAAACACAGATGGCATTTGGAAGAAAAAATTCAGATGTCTCAGATAAACTAATCAGCTATGTCCAGCTTCATAGCTCTGCCCCAATGCCTTCTGGGCAAAGAAGAGCAAAATAAAGCCAAGAGTTACGTTATCCTGGTGCCTATTATCTTTGTACTGAAATTGTCCTTGATGCCTTCTATGGAAAAGTTAAACAAAGTGAAATCTTTCTTTCAGGCACTTGGGTACCTGGGCCACTTTTGCGTGAAGCTCCTGGAGACAAAGAACTCCACAGTGCAGTGTTGGAGGATGGATGTTACCTCTCAGGTCACTTTTAAAACTCAACCCCAAAATAATTCACCAGCTTCTCTGCTGCAGTCCCCGCCGGGGAAACCCCCCATGATGCATCGCTGAGTGGGGCCCTCTGAAACCCCACTCAGCGATGGTTGATAGAGCTGGGGTCCAAACATCGTGGTTGGCCCTCAGCCACCATGGGTCAGCTTGACACATCCAAACGAGTCCCCCCTGGTTTTCAGGGGGAAGGGGGTGGTAAGGGAGGAGGGGGTTGGCTGTGTGATGTGGTTCCTACGGGAACAGCAGATGGAGGGAGAGGGGAGGGGGGGGTAGACAGATCCAGTTCCAGGATTCTCCAGGGTCCAAAGGAGCCAACAAAGACGCAGGGAGCCGGCTGCCACTTTTAAATTGTCCCCCAAAAAAATCATCTGTCGGGCCCCCGCCAGCAAAATCAAAAAGTTGGTCTTCCAGATGGAGGCACAGAGCATGTACAATATGGGCTGGTGTACTCGATGTGACAGATTTGTGCCTGTGATAAAATGTGGCAATGTAAATAAGAGACTGGTACAGAGATTACAGACCTCTAGGCTAGGCAATGTTTTTTTTTCATTGCTTTCTATAAATGTCAGGCAGAGATAATGATATGCCTATCTTGTGAAGGGATTAATTCTCTTGAGTGTTTTTCACATCGTTGCCCATAACACACCGTTATTGAAAAACAAATCACAATTAACGTTCTTGAAATTAAACAGATATTTAACTATTGACAGAATTGGTGAAAAATAATATCAAAACAGAATGATACAAGGTCCACCTTAGACAAATATCACACTCCTCTCCCATCCTATACCTGTGTGTGCGTGTGCGTGTGTGTATGTGTGTGTGTGTGTGTGTGTGTGTGTGTGTGTGTATGTGTGTGTCAGTGTGTCTGTGTGTGTGTGTGTGTGTGTGTGTGTGTGTGTGTGTGTGCATGCATGCCCAAGTGGGCAATCGTGCACACACGGTTGTCTGTGTGATAGTTCTCCCAGTTTTAATGAGGCCCACCTGGCCCTCATTCATAATAAAAGACAGATTTCATATTAATTTGGAGGCAATCTCAACCAACCTGGCCTAAGTCCAACAGCTGTACAAGTCCAGCGACTGCTGCATAATGGACGATACGTGATGTGGGTGTACCACCAAAGGGGCCAATTCTTCATTGTTGAAACACTTGGAACCATCAGATAATGTAATAAAGTAGAAGAAAAACAACTCAAACCCGGGGAGAAATGCATCACAGCCAGCCCTGATGCAGAATACAGTATATAAATAAATATCCCGTAATGCAATTATATAGTCATAATGAGAAATAAAACAGACCTGTATCTCACAAGCATTCCATATCAGTTTAATTAATCCTTTAGGAATGATGCTATGTCAAGTGTATAACAGAATGGGCTTTCCGCCTGAACAACTTTAAAGTCTTTCTTTGCCTGTGTAAATTTGATGAACCAATGATGATATTATCTACACTGCTCCAAAGGGAGCAGAAAACTTTGACTTTGCCCAGTCATCAAGAAGAAATTAAATGAAACTGACTTGAATAAGATAACCTTGCTGTGACCTTTTGGGCGCGTGCCGTGGTCATGTCCCGACTCCTTCAAGTTGGAAAGGACTTTTTCGATAATTAAAGAACATTTATTAAATGAGTGAATATGCCATAGATCTGAAAGTAAATGTCAAATATTCCCTCTTGTCATTTAGAAAAGTAGATTTATTTTTCCACATGAATACGGACTCCTCAAAACCAAAACCAATGCAATTTAAGCTATATTCAATAACATTCAGTCAAGCACTTTTAACCAAAGCCACTTACACGTGAGGTTAAGAACAATTAAAGCAAACTGTAAAATCACAATTGAATTGAGGTTAGGCAATTTGGAGAAACCAGCCAGAGTAAGCCTCCCTACAAAGCTACTATGTACTTTATCTACATACTATATATACACATCATCAACTTGAGTGAGAATCTGTGGTTTTCATATTTTTTCATAATGGTAGTAGATGACCAATTTAAAATTACAGTAGTTAAAACACATGACTATGTTGTAGCTTTAGCAATAGTCTGCCCAGCCTCGTGGAATGCATGGAGTGCCCACCGGTAAGCAGGTAGGCAGGTCGACAGACAGACAAGCAAACCAATCACTTCCTTCTGGCCGAATGAAATAATTGGACGGGCTTATTTCAGGCCTGTGACAGACACCAGATAATTTTTTTTATTGCTGTCAGGACCTAAAGATAATTTAAACAACTAGGACAAAATGCTTCTATAATAAATGACCTACCTCAGCTTTAAGCAAAACCTGCAAATGCTGCATAAAAACACAGTTTGCTTTTAAAGTTAACCACAAATCGGCTCCAACTCTATTACTGAATGTGTGGTTTAAAAGACATGACGACCGACAGATGTTCTCCCTGTGTTCCACTGTGCTGCGGGTCATTTGATTTGAAGCGTTCTTTTGATGTTAACAAGAGCCTGTGCCAGCCCTGCTTTGCTCCAACAACAGGTTACTTTAATCAGCAGCAGAGACAAGCTCAATCCACAGCACTTACAAGACGTACCGAAAACTCACAGAAATGGTTATCCTAAAATATAAAACCTTATGATGGATGTGAGAAGTAAATTGTATCTTGATTTGTTAAAAAAAAAAAAGTAAACTCTGAAATACAATTATTGAACTGCACCTACACTGAATACAGTCTCCAGGCTACAATACACTTTCTCCAGGTAATATCAAGTTTGCTGAAGACCAACAAAAAACGACAACATTACCTTTAATGAGCAAAGAATGTTCTTAGCAACATAAAAATACTTATTAACCCTTGATATATCTTGTGGAGGTTTTCTTTTTCATACAGACTGCATTGTTGCATTTTTTCATACAGACTGCAATGTTGCATTGACACCTGCAACATTGTTGCAGGTGTCAACAACAATTCTTAATAGGGAAGTCCTGAACACTATTTAATTTCATTGACACTTTTTTGCACCGCTATTATGTGAAACACCAACAGCCAAACAAGTCATTGGGCTAAAAATAACGTTGAATGAAAGAATTAAATGAAAAATTAGCTCAAAAGTATGCTGGCTACAGCACCACAATTTCTCCTGAGCTACATTATGTAACTGTGCAGCCAGAGGTAGCCAACACAATATTAATTAACGCACACACATTAACTGGGAAGTGGCATAATCTGAATTTATTATATTGCTAATTCACATCATTTATATACCTAAAACTAAGAAATCATTCCCCAGAGCTTTAATGGCTACGTGAAGACGTAGCCGTTCTCTTTTTGTGAGTTATTATCATTATTACTTACTTATTTACCAGGCATTTCAACCTCGCCCAGATAGTGTAACTGTAGTGTAACTGGCTCCCATCCTTGAGGTCGAGACACGACCCCTGACATCCATATGAGGTCAAAGGACCTTGCTGACATGCTATAGATATTTGATGAGCTATTTTAGCAAACCATTTCGTTTTTTTAAAAGGTCTCAGACATTTGGTCTATACGAATTGACTGCCTAATGATTTACAGCCACAAGCAAACTTAGTGCAGTTGAGCGTTACGATTTCGCTCACCGGGACATTGATATAACTGGCAGATGTTGTTTCAGTAAAAATGATTTTTGTGGAAGCAGATCTATACAGCAAAGTTTGGGTTTGGGTCGTAAACACATTCTGAGCTATATATAGTGTCACGTGCAAGATATGGTTTGGTACCACGGCTGTAAACTCATTTCCAATATAAAGCGCGGAGCATAGACATTGAATTGCTTTGGCCAGAATGATTATAAATGTCAAAGGTCAAGCATAGGGTCAGGGGTTACACACACACACACATCTCCCGAAGCTATAGCTCCTGGATATTACAGAGGAGGGTTGGAGCTGAACACACAGAGACTGGTTATGAGTGTGTGCGTGCATTGTCCGTTTAAGCCAATAGCAGGATATTAACAATGCACTGCATGGCGTACGAGATGTTTCCCATTGAACTTCCTCCCCCGCAGCAACCCTGCAGTGATGAAACGTGCTCCGGCAATAAATTGGCATGTCGCTGACCTCTACTTTACTCTATCAGCACACATTAAGGGTATATGGCCACTAGCGATTCGATTAGCAACGACTAGCGCTCAATGGCTGCTGGTGCCGTAACGTTTAAAACAACCCCGGTCCGTTTAAAGGTAATTCTATTTGAAGCGAGGTCGAGATTGTGTAGAAGTAGCCGTTATGTTGGCATTCTTAGTGGACGACAAATGATGGCTCTAGATAGCAGTGGCGACAATGCTGCTTTTTTGTAGCTCAATATATTTGGACCAATATATTTGGACCACTGCACACACCAACAGCGCGTGTGGTTTGCTTTGGTTTGTTAGATGTGTCGCTACTGGATATATACTGAATGACAGACCAGTCCTCCAGTATCATCGCTGCCTCTCCCTTATAGCGGAAGCTCTGCTCGAGATACTCGCATAAAACAAGAAGTAAAACCTGAAATACAATTCCATAACTCTCAGACCAAAAAATAGGTCATGGCAGTGGCCACAAAGAGAGAGAAAACATCGAAGGCGCACAATTTCCACAGTGTTTGTTTGGTGGGGGTGTGCTGTTGTTCCTCGGCAGCCTTGAGTTCCAGGCTAGTCTGTTAGTTCATCATTTCAAAGCACTTTCCTTTGTGTGTACCACATATGGCTGTGTGAACTTCACAGAGCAAACAGCCCTGCTGGTGTTGGACCACCACAGTACCAGGTCAGCCATTATCGACTGGTCTTCCCCCCAGCATCCACTGGGGCCCCATGCTGCCTGTTCTAAATACACTCCCCGCTGTTTTCCACCACATTCCTCACCCCCCCCCCCCCCCACACACACACACACATACGCAGTACTTCTCAAACTTTTGCTTCTAGAGGGGTACAAACCTGAATGTTATTTCCATGTCTTTGCTTGAGTTTCTCTTGCTTTGCAGCAGGGATATTCATAGATTCCACGCTATTAACTCACAGGGTCCGGTGTCGTTGATGTTGGAGTGAAAGACGCTGGAGCTAAAGTTCAATGTTTAAGTTCAATAAATAACTTTTTTTCGCTTACTTTGCCTCTTTGGTTAAGAATACATATAGAACCTGAACCTTTACCTTTTTAAATGTCAACTGACATAAAATCTACCCTTCAGCTTAACAGCAATAAACAAACTATTATCTTTACGAGAAAAACAGAAGCGGTAAAAGCCCGGCCAATTGAGGGAGTAAATTGCGCGTGTCCTTTCCAAACCTTTGTTGTCGTCTTTATTTACAGACTGAAAATAAAAATAAATAGAAAAAAGCTTTGTCCTCTGCAATTGGAGAAACGGTTCCACCGGTAGCCCCCTGTAGCTTGTGCGCTGAGGGGCTAAGAGACTGCTAGCACATTAAGGGTTGGCCTGACAGTGTTTATGGCGCTGAGTCAGCAGCCAGGGACAAGTGCATTGACTAGCCTTTCACTGGTAATCAATCACAACTTGCGGGGTTATTCTCACAAGGCTAGTGCGCCTTCATTACCATTAAATAATTATCTGTGCCATCTAAAGGGACGGCTCGTCGACTAATCTCGGAAAATTATGATGAATTACAGTACCGTTATTTAATTTACCTGTAAATGTTTGTGGTTATTTTCTTCGTGTAACTGCAATGCTTTTAATGTTTTTTTTAAGACAGGTTCACAGATTTAACATCCTCTAAATCCTCTCGTGGATTAAGTCATATTTAGATTCACACACAATTCCCCTTTTTAAAAGTTTGTATTGATTTCATTTGGAGTTAACGTTTACGTAAGGGACGTTTAATGATGCGTTCGAAAAGCGGATCTACCTTGGCATCTGACAGGCATGAAGACCAGTGCTGAATGTGCCCATTCTGTCCTAGATCTTGTTAAAGTCTGTCACAAATCATTGAGCCCTGTAATTGGTATTTGTACTCCTCTGCTTGTCATCAAGTGCTGTTTTCGAACAATAGCGTTTTTGTCGAGTCCTTGAACTGTTTTAATTGATTTCTAGTAATCACTTGGGCACGCACCAATTCATTCAGGATCCCTAATGAAATCCCAATTTAATTTACATTCAAAAGGGTTCGGAGTCATTTCGGCAAGACTCAGACGCAATTCGAACTCAAACAATATGTAACAAGTTGAAATTGAAGTTGTTTTTTTGTGAACTACACCATGATTAAACAGTCCTGGAAAATACAAAGTTATTTAATCTTTAATGATCAGTTTTATTGTTTTTGCGGTGTAACTGTCTTCCCTTTAGGGCAGTATTTTAACAGAGAGTTCTCAAGAGCAGCACCAACATTACGCTGAATACTCAAATACAGTATGTGTGTTCTACTAAATAATCAAAACCTCCTATAACCAAATGACTATTGTTGCATGACTGTTATTGTTATTATAATAACAAACAACAGCAACAAACTGTCTGTTGGCATTTGATTGTTTGGTTTTTTAGCTTGGTTTAGCAGCAGGTGTTTTCCCAGGTGCTGAGCTAAGCATGATGCTACCTTGAGACTTCATAACCTGTGGTATCAAGTGGCACCAACAGGCTCTGGAGGAATCCTCAACAGCCCCTTGTCCCTCCACCTCTGACGCGCTAGAAATGTGTGGCGTTAGCACTTAATAGAGCATACATGGCATGCGTTCCTCAGATACCCTTTAACAGCCCATTTACTTATTTGTCAACGGTACATTATATGAAGGAATGAAAGTGTCTGTAGGTAAGATTTATGAGCTTTTCATTTCAATAGAAATCCCAGAGTAAACTGTCAGCTAACAGTGAGTGAAATGCTCTGTGAGAATATGCGTTTACAATTGACAATTGCCAATTTGGTTTTAGTCCGCTAGTGGCAAATTATTCGCGAATGGGGAAGGGGAATCTCTTTGCTGATTGGTTTGGGGATTCCGTTCCTACAGCCCCTTTAAGCCACTCATCTTATGAACTGGAGCCATGGAATGGAATGAGAGCTGTTTTGTTAATAAGGATAAACTGATACACAAGGGTTGTTTTAGGTGGAGGTTCTATGGACATACTTGAATGCAATTAGATGTATTTTGGGACATTGGAGACTCCTGAACATTACCAGTTTCCTGTTTTTTTCCCAGTAGAAATATGACAGATATAATATGAAATATCAATTTTACTGGGGCTCATTAAAACCAATGTCTATGGAGAGGTATGTTTAATAGCTTAACCGGTAGTATTTTCAAGTACAAATAAATTGCGGATTTTCACAAACCATGAGAATGCTTTTGGCCCCGTGAGGCCATACCGGTTTTCCATATGGGTTTTCTCTTTTTAGAATATATCTTATTTTATAGTTTATCTAATGACTTATAAAGGAGGCAAAGTGTAAAAGCCGTTAGGAAAGAATATCCAACAGCCTAGTTATCTTCTTTACTGTTGCATTACAAAACCAGACTGTAGGGTTTGATAGGAGCTCGACTCTGGATGCAAATAAAACCACTCACTTTGGACGTATTCTTAGACATCCTGGCAGAATGAAAAGGTGCACTGGCAACATTATGTTCCTCTTAATGTGAAAACTAAATAGGGGAGAGGGGAGTGATTCAAGTAGAGAGAGAGGTCTGAAAATGTACGTTGGTTCTTTTGCAAGAAGTACAGAGGAGTAAGAATGGGATGTGACCTTTTGAGACACAGCCAAAGACACGCCATATACGCAGGCTCATTATATCTGCAAATTAAATAATAAATTGCAAAAGAGGGTTACAATTGACATTTCTATTTATTTACTTTCACTAAACCACTGACCTGAGTTTTTAGGAATGAGAATAAACAGGAATAGTCACTAACTCTTTCTATATGTAAATATTCACAATAAACCTGGATACACTAGGATTGGGCTAAAGAGGTTTATAAAAGGAGCTGTGCAACACTTTCATTGACCTTATTTACAGAACCAAAGAACAAAACACTCACTCCTTTATGTTCTTCACAATGTTTTTTTGCTTTTTACAACGTACGTGGTCTTGGTTTCCATGGGAAATCTATATTTGATAACCTTTTAGGGGCTTGCACGTAAAAATAATATTTGACATTACATTAGTTTGTGACAGTAATGTTTTTTTTTGACAAGCATATATTCAATTATAAGCACTCAAATTTTGATTCAATTAAAAAAACGATACAACTGATTATTGCAATGATACTGGCACATTGGGTTTCATGTATTGAACAATTTATTTGCAATAATTGGTACTTTTATTTAGTGCATAGGTTTGGTGCAATGCTAAAAAAAGGATCCCAAGGGCATTACCCTCTGAGGAAACACAAACTAGCTGTGACGTGGACTATATACAATGGGCAATTACACAATAAAAATGCACATTATCCAGAACATAGTCATGAATTAGGTGGCCGGCCCACCTCAGAGCAATAATCGTTCCTCCTCTCTTTCAACCTCCTCTAGTGTCTGTCTGCACTGTCCTTTCCTTAAAAGGAACAGAATAAAAAAAAACAGGATTAGGTAAGATCTACTAATATATCTGTGTATAATACTGTATACGTGTCCCCCCTATTCCCCCCAAAGGGAAATCTCACATCACCCTTTGACTTTGACCCACCCTTTGTAATGGCCGAGAAACATTTTAATCTGAAGGGCCCAAGGCGTTGCATAGATTTCACTCTAGGTTCAAAGGTCAGTCGTGTTGCTGGGGGGCAATTCCCAAATGTGCTGAGGTAATCAATGGAATCTTGAAACAATGCTCCCGCTAACGGGTAAGGTGTATGGAGTGAGTGCGTTATGTGCTCACTACTGCGAGAAACCAGTGTACACATCACACAGACTGCATCGGCCGTATGTTAGACAAGCCGGAGAAAAGGGTGGGAGATAACACCAGAGAAGCTGTGAAGGAAGACTAACCAATGTCTGCAATATAATATCTGTCATAATGTAATATTTGATAGTAAGCCATTTAACATAGATATGATTTCCTAGTTCTTGTTTGAAATAATCCTGATTTTGTTTTTAACAGCATGTTAATGATTAGCCAACTTACTATCAAGTCATTTATTTGCACATGCTTTTATCAAAAGGGCATTGTGTTTGTTCACTCATTTATTTGTTTTTAGTTCAGTTCATGAGCAGGTCGAGGGTTGAGCCATAACGCTCAGGGAAGTCTACTGGAAGAATGCAGAAATTGGAGCACAAACCCAGAACCCCAGTAGAATAGTTTTATCCTCAGAAAAAGGTTGAATAATGAGAATCTTTTCTTTTTTTATTTCAAACAACTGTACACAGAGAATGACTGAACAAGCCCTCTTAAAAAAAGCTATAGAGTATGTGTTTATTCCTTGTGGTATCTTAGCCCATATCTCTCAGTTGGCGTTCACACACACACACACACGCACGCACGCACGCACGCGCGCGCACACACACACACACACACACACACACACACACACACACACACACACACAC
>JAOPJL010000026.1:18435050-18445644 GCA_027123545.1 Trisopterus esmarkii | reverse complement strand
AGGCCTACAAACGGCAAACCGCTGCTGTTTCTTTGGGTGGATTAAGTTTCCTAGCTCGGTCAGCAGCATGTAAATGTCCAGCGAAGCGGCTGCCCAGAGCGAGTAACCTTGGGAGTGACATTGTGTGTAAACGCTTACATTTCCTTTAATGCATCCGTGTTGAAAACAATGTCTGAGAATGACAGTTGGGGATGTTAGGGAGTGGGGGGGGGGGTGTTGGGGGGAATCGGGGTAGTTGCGGTGACAATTGTACTTGTGCAATCTGATCTACTCTAGGTCGACCTCTAAGGGATTTGGCTGGATTTTTGCATTACTTGAGTTGGTCTCAAGTTTGCATTTTGCTGAGGGTTGCCTTGAGTCTACTTTTGAGGCGGATTTTAATAGCAGCACCGCAGATTCTGCGGTTCTACAGGTTTTTTTCAAAATAAAAACTGCCCATCACTATCCAGTTATCTCATCATGTTTATACCAGTGGACCCTGGAAGATAAGTTACTGTGTTGCATGGTGTTACATCATAAAAATGCAAGAAAAGTGCATCGTCTCATTTGTTAAAATTGCAGTTTGTGTCTTCTCAAGCAAAAAAAAATACACACATGAATGTGCACTTGTGGAAATGTTTTTTGGACTGAACTACTTTAAGGTTGGAAATTTTACAATGGGCAAGGACACATTATTTCTCTGAGGTTTGGATAGGGGGTGGGGGGTTGGGCTGGTGGCTTATTTGGGCTGCAGACCTTTTCAGACACTGATTGTTCCTGACTTGTTTCCCCTCTGGCGTTACAAGCACTCTTACGTCCCTGATGGCCCGGCAATACATTTCACTAAAGCTGAAATCCCAGCCCCAAATGTCCGGTACACAATGTCCAGGACAAGATAAGGGAATATACAAAATGCAATTATAGAGCAGGCATGAAAAAGTTATTATGCTGTCATCTATAAGCTGCGGTATATATACCGTAACCAATACAACACTCATTAAGCAACTACAAAATGATGCGTGCCAGCACAGACGTTTACAATATTACTGAACTGCTTTGATGAAATTAGGCTTGTGTGCATTTGATTCAAAGGCAATTAAGATGATGAACTTTTTGAGTCTTTGGATTATCAATACCTTTTTAAATGAGACGTCATACAGAAATCAAATCAGTGTGTGAAGCACATTGGTATATTTGTTAGTTGAAACCTATGGAAGTACTGTGTGCAGAAAGTCTATTTGATTCAAACTACGTCACAGCGCTCTCACAAAAGTTATATTCATTATTCATCTCAACTGTGTACAAAAACTAAATTATAGAAATGCAACAGCAATTAGTCTAAATTCGTTATCCGAGTAAATGACTACACCCTGGTGTCGATTTATCGCTTGATATTTTCGCTCTGGTAATGGCTTCCATTTTGATTAAGGGGCAGTTACAAGCTATGCTCTAGGGATACAGATATGTTGACTAAGAGCTCGGGGGGTGCTCTAACTGACAAACCTTAACTGACAAATAGTCCCGCACAATGCCATGGTGACAGTTTGTGGAATACACCTGTCGCTATGCTTTGTAAAGCATCAGATTTAAAAGGCAGCAAAGTGATGGGCAGAATTTCCTGTCAAGCGAGTCAATAAAGGCACGCTCAAAGGGAGGTGGCAGCATTTTAATTGTTTCATTCTTGATTGCTGTTGAGAATAGCTTGCTAATGTGAAATGCAATTATACACATGCTCGTTCTTAGCTTTGCCGAATAAGAAAATCACACAAAGTATTTGTAAGCAGATGTAATAGCTTCAGCAGAAACTATCTCTTGAGATAGTTTACTATTCATCCACATATATTGCATGAATCCTTGCACGTCAGGCAACGTTAATATTCCCCCATTGCTGTGTCTCTTTGTAGTCGGGAAAAATGTAATTTATTTTGAACTTCAAGGATAAACACATCCATGTCCTCACTTCAAATGCAATAAGGTTGTTTTGTGATAACCATCCTTATTGCATTTGTGTTGAATATAAAAATAAAATATATGTCATATTAAAAAAGCAACTGCCAGAATTAATATATATGCTATGATACCCAAGTGGTTCCTGTCAGCTCTTCGATATCTTATTATTTTTCTGAAACACATAGACATACATATGAAAATATAGTGTATGTACTGTGTGTGTTTGTGTACTCTGAAGTGTATGTTGTGTATAATAATGTCTGTATGTGAGTGTGTGCATTTGTGCATGGTTATGTGTGTGGGCCTGTGGGAGACTGTCTGGATCATATGGTCTTTGAGTACATCTGGCCCTTATGAAGTCCAGTTAAGGCAAAGGGTGAGATGCAGACAGGGCTGCAGCACAATCCCTCTCTAGCGCCTGTTTGATGAGGAGACCCCATGCAAAATTAATGGAAAACCTCACGGTCATGCAGGGGTCAGGAGATGAGCCGAAGCAGGATCAGTGGAGGCACTGGGGCAGAAGGTGGAGAGTAAAACGGTTCTCTCAGAGTTCGGGCATCGGGCTCAAGCTTGTCTCTGTCGCTGTTTGTTTGGGTTACACCTCAAAATACATTTATTCAAAAGCTCCTTTACTCTTTATTTACCCATTGATAGAGTCAATTTAGAGGGCATAGAGGGGCTGGAAAGCGGCAGACAGATAATACCTGGTGTTTGAAACCAAAAGCTTGTGTTGTTGCATGGTAGTACTGTGCTTATTCTGAATGACGGCGGGAAGACTGAGCAATCATTGCGATAGATACACTGCATCTGTGTTATCGTTGTGTGTTATCATTGTTATTGTTATATTGCAACAACAGTTCATTTCATTCAACTCTGTCTGGATCTGATGTGGCTCAAGCTGACCAGCAATGAGTACATCTAGTATTTTTCACAGATCTGTGTTCTGTCCATTTTGTGTGCACACAGCACACTGCGCACAAAACCATCCAAGTCCCAGTTGCCTACAGCCCCACTGGATGTCCACACAACATAAAGCATTATCCTCATCCATCTTCAATGAACCGTCTCTCCTCCTGTGCATGAAGGGCAACTAACATCCCAGTGGAAGAGCTATAGGCACATAGTATAGTATCAGTATCATATCGTCGTTCATATTTCAACATTTGTCCTCATAAACCTTTTTACATTTTATTTGAAAAACAAACTGGGTTTACCGAGAGTTTACCGCTAGGAGTAGTTGATGTGTTGAAGAAAAAAATATTTTTTTTCCATGTCAACCTTTTCCAAAAACTTTGAACTTCAAACAAATTGGAACGGATTTAATGTTTAATATTTTTGCATTCGTTCATTATCCGACCGTCAGCGACACCGCCTGTTGAATTTCAGCTAAATGGAATCAAAGGGTCGGTTTGGTTCGTTTGAGCGCTGACGGACCCATTCGGGCCGTCCTAGCGGCAGCCCACTGCGGGCTGAATAATAGAGGCTGATGCTCCGCGTGGGCTTCATGTGTCACCGAAGGGGCTGGGGAGGGCTGGGATTTCATTTAGGGCTTTAAGACTGTGTGACACACTGTCTAAACTGCTCATCAGTTCACTCTGGAGGGAAGAAGAAGATGAAGAAAAAAATCATTGATTATTGATTACCGCTGGAGCCGGGTTCTGATGGTGTTTGATTGGTGTCCTTCGGGGCGGGCGCTCGTTCTGCATCCAAATCATACGCCAGAGGAAATGGAAACGTGATAATCGTACCTGTTCTTATCTCTCTCTGCCACATGCTTCTGATTGATTCTAGTGGGGATTTTAGTATTAATATCATTTAAATATCTACAAAGAATTGCGAGTTGTATTTTGTTAAAATAATGTGCCTTATTTTGTCAAGTTCAAGTGACCTCATTAGCTTCTTTGATTTACATTTGGTCTTTATCGGACCACTTATAAGTGAGGCTTGTTATGAAGAAATTGCTCAAGCAAATCTTGTCTGTTTTGACAATGTTCCCTTTTCTTTAACTGAATAAATTCTAAGAATAAAGGATCAAATCAAATTATGATTATGTTTTGTGGCATATTGCACATAATATTGTTATGGCAGTGTGTGTTGCATTATAGCCTGTGCCTAATTATCCCAGATCTTAAGATTGTAATTAGAGAACATTTCCCTCTGCTTTGTGAGTGAAAAAACTATGTATTAAATAATAATTGTACCACATTTAATTCTGTATCGTGTTCAAAAAGCACAAACAATGAAAAAATGTCTGTTTTGCTGTTTTATTTATATAATAACAATCCAGCCAAACTACTGAGCAACCTTCAGAGCTGTGTTTCTCCGTGTTTGGAAGATCTATTCCATTCTATGGCGTCACGGGAACTTACCGATCAATACAGAAACCAACTCTGATTACTAACCCTTGCATTCCGCGGGTGCGCCAATCAAATCGATCCTCCCCTCTTCCTTCCCTCCCCGCCCGTGATAAATGTCGAAGTGTGTGCCGCCCCCCCCCCGAGGCCCCGGCTCCTGATTGTGTTTGCGTCCTTCCAGATGGTCACTAAACGGAACACTCATTGATCTGAGGAGCGACTACCGGCGTCACATGTCTGGGGGCAACCTGATCATTAGCGGCTTGGACAGGGACCAAGACACAGGGATATACCAGTGCACGGCCTCCAACAAGTGGGGCTCTCTCCTGAGCCACAGAGCCAGCCTCCAGTTTGCATGTAAGTGATCCTGTCTTTACTATGGGTTTTGTTCTCTCCTTACGACGTAGAAAGAATGCTTTTGCATTTGTGCTTTTTCTTAGTTGTTAGATGTGATGGTTGTTTGATATGTGCATGTGTTTAATATATGTTTTGGGGGTCATTTGGCAATCCAGTACCGCATTTTTGATTATCAAGGAGGGGGTTTTGGGAGATGGAAACGGTAATCGAAATTGATGAAATGACAGAGACGACGACCGTGGTGATGGAAGTGGCCTCTTACTGCCTCTGAACTACATGATTCTCATTTGTGGCTCCGGCTCTGAAAGCATCTGTGCTCGGTCCGAAATGGACTCATATTTTGCCAAGTGAAACACCAGTGCCTGTGATTTAGACTTGAAAGGATACCAATTCAAATAGTTTCCAGAGAATTGTTTGCGAAAAAAAGAAAAAATGCATCCCTTTATATTTAACACCCCGGCAGATTGCGCTTCAGACAATGATCGGCCTGCTTGCAATTTGGTGGGATGTGGGGGTGGAGGGAAATTGGCCGCTGTCATTCTGTGTTGCATCCTATGCATCAAATTAGCGCGGGGGAAGATTTATTTTCTCTTTCTCTTCTATGAAGAGAAAATAGAAAACCGTGCATCCGATTGCTCTGTCCCGCGTAAATATCGTCAGGCTTCAGTTCTCGATGGCAAACTCTGGTGTAAATCTCGCCACTTTCCCTCCTTAATTCTTTGTATGAGTTATTGCCTTTGGGAAGCGTTCTGTGAAGCACACATAACGGCTCATTGACGTGCTGCTTATGGGGACAAGACTATCTCCCATGGAGCCCCGGGGCGACTCGGCACCTGGTAACCTTAGGGCCTTATTGAACCGCTGTTATGGGATGCATGGCTCTAAGTCATTCATAGCTTCTTTGTAGCTTTCACCGCCACTGTAGGTATGAGGACATTTTTTACTTGGTTTGCTGTCTAACTTAAACAAGTAAAATTGCAGACACCTTGAGGTGAATTAGCTGGGGGGATAACGATGCCCTCATGTGTATTCCCCCGATGTCTCAAAATAACTCTCGGTCGACAGAGCTCAGAGTTGGTTGTGCGGAAGCGAGGTAGGATGCCCATGTGACCAGGCTCTGGTCAAGTTGATGTGCAGCCTGGGTTCATAGACACCCGGGAGTGTGTAGAGGATGTGTGTGTGTGTCTGTATACAGTATGTGTGTATGTGTGTGTGTGTGTGTGTGTGGGCATTTCAAAATATTTTAAAATCTCCCACCATTTTAGAATTCCTATCAACCCATTTGACCACGTGTGTAGGAAAGTGTCTAATTGATGGTCTAGACATAAATATTCCTGCCAAATATGGGATTATGTGAGAAAAAGAATATGAAAATCCCATTGGGGGATACAAAGATTGGCTTAAAGCAATATCCAATGGTATGCAACTTAAATATATAATTTATGTATGGAATTGATGTGACAATGGCTAACAATCACCTACTTTAGCATGTCAACATTTGACAGACCCTACCATGTGTCGCAAAGCACTTCCTTCCCCATGTCATAACAAATTCTATCATCTTTCAAATCTATTAGATTTACAGAAACCGTAATGGTTTCACCCTGCCGTGACTTGTATGTCTCAGTTATACAATCTCAAAGGTCAAAAATATTTCTTAAACGGCAATCAAAATGTTTAATCAGGGAAAAGAATGAAGGAGGGCAGGATTAATGGAGAACGTAGGTGGTCTATGTAATTTGGTGAATTCAAATAAGGCATTTAAAATGCAAGTGAAAGTGTGTGGAGTGGGCGGTGGAGGAAAGGTGTATTGAATCAGGGCTCTCCCCTTGCGGGCAGCAAACAGTTTGCTGAGGCACCTCTCTCTGCCTTTCCGATCAAGCCTGCCGACTATTGATCACGGCGTGCGAGATAGAGAGCCGCGCACTTCCTCTGGAGAGATGGAATGCCATTATGCCCATGGCCTGGTAATGAATCTCCGTTGAGGGAGCTATCTGGTAGAGGGGCGGCTTGACATTTATTGTCTGGCTTAATGCATAGGGAAGGGAGGTCTCTGGGATCAGCATGGTGGTGTGTAATTAGGCCATCGCACTATGACAAGAAATGTCCTGCCTTTGTTTTATAGCAAAGGTCTGCCCTTGTCTACCTCTTGACTTCCCCCCCTGTGTGCCGTGGCTGTCCTTGAGGAGGATGGCGTATTTTTAACACCATCTCATCACTGTTTAATTGTCTGCCTGCAAACATTGTTATCAAAATATTGGTTATTCATGACTTCGGTTCATGTTTGTAACGGTAATCATGAATTGTTCTACTACAATACAACAACCCCGAGCCAGACATATACCACTACAGTGCACTGCCTTCTTCGTTATCAGCCCTAGTTGCAGTTGCAAACAAGTAAAACCTTTGTGTAGATCGCCCTGATGGTATTTGGGTCTGAAGGGAAACCTAAACCTATCGTATCTCAGTAATCAGACACAGATCAATCCTCTTTAATCTTTAATAGTTAGCCTTCTTCAAGGCCACCGGCTCCGTTCTAGCTTCAGATGGATTCTCTTCAGCAGATCATTGTTCCACCTCAAAATGGCCTCTGGCTTTTAGAGTTTTAGGTGTGTGTTCAGTTTGAACCTTTGAAGCTTTTCCAACTGGACAGTATATATATAGCCCATGATGCACCACTGACCACATCTCCTTGTCCATTTCTTCTGTGAATCCGATGAAGAATATCCCCCCCTCTGCCTCACACACAGCCATTAAAAGAATGCCATTCCAAGGGTTGCATCAATTCAGTTATTTATAGTTAACATCTCCTGTTTAGATTGGGTTGTGTTGTTCAATCTGTTGCAGTCCTCCTCTGGTCTTACAAAATTTAAAGTATGTCTACAAATAAGCACCAGAGGGATAAGAAGAGAGAGAGAGAGAGAAAGTGAAAGATAGAGGTAAAGAGAGGGAGATAGAGAGAGAGAGTGTGTGTATTTGTTGGTGGTCAATCTGGCTGTGTGCTTGGTTGCTCTATATTTCAACACCCCCGTCCCCTCCTGCGTTCCTCTTGGCCTCGCTGTCTTGCAATGACTTGGCCGGCGTTTGATTTCCAGCCGTGGTCACCGGAGAGCTGCTCATTAATCTTAACCACAGTCTGGCCCACTTCAATACATAATCTTCTATCGCCCCCTTCTGCTAATTTCTCTTATCGGTCACACTGACTTCTCCTTTTGTTTGGTTTTCTACCCACGATGCCTCTGGGCTGTGAAGCCTGTGGGGCACAGACAGATCGGTCTCTCACCAGCTAACCCCATCAGTCACAGAGCTATAGGTGTTTTATCAATCTTCCTCTCCGTTTTCTCCTGTCCCTGTTGCTGTCCCTGCCCTCATTTTTATTCTCCTTTTTTTGTAACACCCAATTCATCCATACACAAAGGATGCATTGCATTGGAGGTATTGATAGGGAAGCCAATGCCTTTGAGTGAAGCATGACCATTGCATACAGAATTTATTCACCATGTTGCTGATTTTGTCAACGAAAAGTCATCATTTGTCAGAACTGTTCCACACACCTTTGTGTGTATGATGGTGGTGGTGGATTTTGTCCACCACCACCATCATGTCCTATGATGGTACTATCTTAGCTCAGTGTTTAGATTTTTCTGATGCCTTGCTTACTTTCGTATAAGAGTTGTAGGCATATTATGTAATCAGCAAGCAGCATTAATGTCTTACATGATATTTTGACATTTTATCTTTCACAAGATGTCTACCAGCAGTTTCCGATGACCTATAAAGAACCCAAGAGTGAAAATGTTATAATTTAGCCACGTTTCGGATGTCATCCGGAATTTGTTTTGGTTGTCTCATTGCGATATGTTTTCCATTTATAGTATTTTGCATGCATTGTGATACAAGATGTTTATTTTTACATTTTCCCAGACCTTGAAAACTTCAAAACCCAAACAGTGAGGAGTGCTGTTAATGTTCGAGAAGGCCAGGGGGTGGTTTTGCTCTGTGGACCTCCCACACATTCTGGAGGTAAGATTTATACAACCCTCTATACTCCACTGTTCATGTGGTGTGTCTTTGTGTATGAATGTGCTGTAAAAGTAGATGCTGTCAACGGAATAATCGGTAAAAACCCACAAATCATAATTCTTCCTTGTCACATTCAATGAGCCGAACCATATCCTGTGGTTACCACTGAAGAAGTATTGCCCACTTACTCACAATGGCAACACAATGTGTTTTATAGACATTTGAAAGCAGCCCTGAGCCAGCATTCCTGAATTACTTTTAGTCCACAGAAAGTTACCAACCAAATCTTCTCTGTGTGTGTGTGTGTGTGTGTGTGTGTGTGTGGTGTGTGTGTGTGTGTGGGGGGGTTTGGGCCCCAGCCAGAGTACGGGTGGCGGTGATAGTCGCTGTGGGAGATAAGACGTAACGCTGTCTGCCTTTTGTCTTCTCCACGCACCTTTGCAGCGCAACTGGCCGCCAGCACAGCCCCTTATCTCCCTCTATCACACTGGGGGACATTTTTGCGCCGCAGTGCGACCAGGGGCCGGCTGGGGGCCCGACTAGCGCAGAAAAAAGGCCGGTCTGGGCGGACTTGCTTTGAAGCCCGGGCCAATATTTGCCGACTGTCTATTTAACAAGTCAAATGACGAAGGAAAAGGGAAGAGAATAACGGGGGGTTGTTTCTTGGTGAGGTGTTCTTTCTCTGAGATAACAGTTGAGGAATAAATAGTGTGGATGTGAAACTAAAATACAGACTATTATCTCTTCTTTTTTTGTTTTGGCTTTAAATGTTTTGTTGCTCCTGTAAGATCCGGGATAAGCAGGAAGGCTACGGCGTCGACTTTTGTGTACGTTTTGGGGTGAAAAATCGTCCGTTTGTCGAACAGCCGGGTTAGACTGAGGGCAGATTACTTTGTCCGATTAGTGGCCAAATGGGTTGGGTTTGACTTGCGTGCAAATGAAACAAAAACAATATACTCTGTCATGTTCTTGGTGGACAGCCCATGGTTACACACATAGTAGTCAGCAGAACGAGTAGGAGTGGAAAAGATGACCACTTGATGAGCATGACATCATCGTTAAGCCAATGCCAAAGCAGAGGCTAGTTGTGTTAGCACTTCCAACGGTCAGATTGCTACAGGAGCTACATGCTAGCTTACATACATGCTAATGAACATCTTAGCCAAAGTTGTAGAACAGCATTAAAAGAAGAACACAATACTATTTCAACACAAAACCATCTTATATAATTTTTCCTATTTAGATTTGCTTTAATTGGTACAACTGTATGCCTAAGCACAGATTGTTTACAACTGCACCTCCATGAGTGCGTGCGTGCGCATGCCTGCGTGCGTGTGTGCATGGGTAGTTGTACGTCTGTGTTTGTGTGTCTGTGTTCCTACACACCTCCTCTCCCCCCCCCCCCCCTGTTTTTACATCAGCGCTCTTTGACTGGAAATGTCTGCAAACGATTAAGAGTTGGAGCGCAGAAGAAAGCGGCCTGGCAGATATTCAGGTCTGTCTGGAGCAGAGCTCTGCCTGCGCTGGGCCTCATACACGGGGGCCGGGTGGAGGGGAGGAGGGGGGGGGTCGGGTAAGCTACACTACAGCAGCGCTACGCTAAAAGACACATGAAGCTAACTCAAGCTAGCACTCATTAGCAGCAGCAACAGCTGGTTTATGATTGTGGGGGCAGCGCTTGGGAGTCGCTCGCTGGCGCTAACCAGTTTGTTCCCGTGCCTTGAATCACCAACGACTTGTTGTTTAGGCAAAAAAAAAAAAAAAAATGAAAAGATGTCCTAAAAAACAAATATCGAAAAAGGGTTGGTCAGTATTGTGGTCGTATTGTGTTTTCCAGAGGCGGGGGGGGCCGGGCCCGCGCCGCGGGGCGGCGGGGGGCGGCGGGGGCGGGGAGGGGGGGGGGGGGGGGGGGCAGGGGCGCCGCGCGGGGG
>JAOPJL010000026.1:18358594-18369688 GCA_027123545.1 Trisopterus esmarkii | reverse complement strand
TTGTAATTATTAGTAGTGGTAGTATCAGTAATAGTATTGATACTAATAATAATGAGAATTACATGTACATAGTAATATTTACCTCAGTTAACACTATTAGTAAACATAGTCCTAAATTACAAAAAATTACTACTAGTCCTAAGTTACTAAATGATTACTAGAAAATTTGTTAAATGATAATTCAATGTTTGTTGATTACAGTTAAGGCTTTTTGTACTGTATTATTTGTACTGTATTATTGTGAAGTGTGACCACATTTGTATTGTTTGCAGAAATAGACCAAGTAGTAATAGCAACAACAGTAGTAGTAGTAGTAGTAGTAGTAGTAACAGCATGTAGTAGTGGTGGTAAACAAAGTAGTAGTAGCAGCAGCAGCAGCAGTATGCATCCCTCCATCTATTCTAGGAGGACCCTGCAGTGTGCAGACACTCAGGGAGGGCTCAACCCAATAACAAGGCCAGCTGTTCCGCTCATTCCAACAGCTGCTTTAGTCTTGCTTCAGTGATGAATAACATCGGACACGTTGGATATTTACAATGTGTTTAAATGCTTTGGTTATGCATGATTGTGCCCAACACATGGCCTAAACTGGCCCTCTTCAACCACCATGAGTTTCTTTCTAAATGGAATAAGAGGTGCCACTGCAACGTCTCAGCATTTATGCGAGTGTGCGCAGTCCCAGGCCGGCCGATTATCCCTCATCAAAGACACTCACCTGGGACTCTGATCGCAACAGTTGAGCACTTAAGTAATTCTCGCATTCCCTCTCGTCGTCTTTCTGCAATTGACAGGCTGTTGAACGCAACGCTGTGACTGCTTTGCAGATCGCAATGTCTGGAAAGTCTTGCATCAGGATTCAAGGATTCTTGAGATAAGTAGAATGTCGACGAAGATCAACAGTCTTTTTTTTATATATACAAGCATGCAGGTAGTGTGTGGAGAAATGGATTGATTCCTTGGAATTATTCTATTTTTGGTTCATAATAATTGGATTAATTCCTGAATCAAATAAAAAGAATGGTCCCAGACTGATATCAATACATTATTTAGTGTTGTAGTAAACAAAGCGTCATCAAAGTCTTGTCTAAGACAGGCACTGGCACCTGCAGGCCCCTTTCCTCTTGGGGTAATGCAGACAAATAATCTGAATCATTCACACATGTCACTAAATGAACGATGACAGCAGCAACCTCAAACAACAAATTATGCGCTGACAAAAACTATAAAAAAGACATTTGCACTCTATTGCAGCGTAGTTCAATAGAACACATCATGAAGAAAAAAAAAACATGTTATCTTTTTTTTTACCAACGTTGTCTTTTGGCCCTGCATAATTTTTATAACACCTAGTGAAGGTGGGAAATGTGCCCAGAGCACCCAATCCTGCATACCTAGCTCACAAAGTTTGTGCTCGAATGCTGGATTTTGTTAACTAAGCTCTCTTGTGTTACATTGTTTTTTTCTACTTTCCCTCTTTTTCTTCCCTCCCCCCACTTCCTCCCAGAGATAATTGGAGAGGGGAACAGTGAAGCTAGTGCCAGGGCAATTTGCATGTCTTCAGTGGAGCAATGGAAATCTGAAGGCTAGCACACAGCTAGCTGAGAAGTTTTTCCGGAAATAGCAGCTCTTTTGGCCCCCGTCGCTATCTCGCCTCGCACACCGACTCCTGGGGCAAGCTTGCACTGGGGAGTCGGTTGGGAGGTTGGGGGACAAAATATCCGTTGGACACAGTCAGACAAGCTACTTCCAGTATGTCTGTGCTACGCTTGGCTTTGTACTGGGCCGCCAGCATGTGGCACCGCAAGCGCTCATTTCACTGTCGACACTTGGGTATCTCCATGCTTAATCTAATACACAAGTAGACTTATACATTGTTTCACTTTCCAAACAACCTTGTGCCAAAACAATCCTGAATTTCCCACTTTATTTTGATGATTTATGGATGTGTTTAATGTGCAGCACTAATGCTGTGTTTTCGCAGTGGTCATGTTTCTGGGTTTGTCATCAAAGAGGTCTCCATGTGACTGCCCAAAATTCCGACGTTGCCGTTGTGCTGTGTGACCTACATTCTTAACACTGTGCACAATAATGGCTTATGTCAAGGCTGGGACAGTTTCCTGATGCAGTGCACTGGGGAAAACACATGCACCAGGCATGTCTGCAATATAGCCAACAACAAGGATTCATTAAGACAAGATGATAAAATAAATAAATGATAGGTCAACATATTTGGTATATAACAATAACTTCTGTCTTTAGATCCCATCTTTGATAAGGATTTGAGTCTCTCTCTCCCTATCTCGGACTCCTTGCCTCTCTCTCAGACACAAACACACATACACCCACAATCACACACGCACACACACACACACACACGCACGCACGCACGCACGCACGCACACACACACACACGCGCGCACACACAGACACACACACGCCATCCTGCTGCCTTTCAGGTTGGTAATTAGTCCTGCATGGATATTATGCACACACTCTTATGGGAGGTGTTGGGGATGACAGCACCTCCACTTCATTAAAATATGTAATCTCGCTTTAATTAGGACCGAACGGCTCACACGTCCTAAACCACCACCCCCACCAGCCACCTGCACCACCCCGTCCACGACCATCCCTGTTCTAATTTCTGCCCTATCAACACCACCACGACATTTGTTGTAATTGCTGCGCCATCACATCTCCATCACCATGACGGTTCCGATTTTTGGCACCACCACTACCAACACAGCAACCTCTGTTCTGATAACTGCACCCCCACCACCACCATCAGCTCTGTTCTGATTTCTGCACCGCCCCTACCACCAGCAGCTCTGTTCTGATTTCTGCACACACCACACCTGCACTGAAGAGCCGTCCCAGTGGCAAGGAGTGCTTCTGAGTGGATTGATGCAAATAGACTGTCAGTATTCTCTCCCGGGCCCCCTCCATTAACCTATCTCTTTCACCAGCGCACACCCACCCCCAGGCTACAGAGAGAGAGAGAGAGAGAGAGAGAGAGAGAGGGAGAGAGAAAGAAAGAAAAAGAGCATTGCTCCCTCCCTCCCTCCCTCCCTCGCCGGTCCGCTTGCCAACGCTCCTCTATCGACGCGTCCTCCTGGAAGAGAGCGGGAGACAGCCACTCTTTCACCTTCATCTGGCTTTCTCCGAGCGTGGTCTCCATAGATCTCCGTCACGGCCCACACCCCTTTTTTTCTCTCCAAACTGGCACCATCATCATTATGAATCTCTGCATTACATTACCTAGATGTATTGAGGCTATCAGAATGCAGGATGACATTAGCAACGCTCTACACCGCCGCGGCTATACGTGTTGTGTTGTTATAGTACAGAATTATAGAGGTGACATCCAACTATTAAATGCACAAGGTCGTGAAGTGTTGGTGAAGATTACGTTTTATGCTTGGCAAGATCCAATGCAGATAGAATCATATAGGGGATACACAAATCCTTACAGTAATTTGTGTCTGTGTTGTTATTTTTATTAGTATCCTACATATGCACACAACTTTAGTTTAGCTCAAATTTAATTGGACTCTGTTAAGAGTCTGTTGGACGCTGTTTTTTCAGTGCTCTGGGTCACCACACTTGGGAGCTTTACTTTATATTCACCAGTTGATTCCAACAAATTCAAGTCAATGTCTCAATGACTTTTAGTTTAACGCTTGCTCCATTGCTCAATTTTACTCTGTGGCACTGTAATTGTAAATATTGATTCTGTGTTTTATATAAATTTGGGTATACGTGGGAGAGGAACCAATCAGAGAGCGTGTGGCCCCATCAGCTCTCCGGAGTGGCTGGAAATGCCAGCAGAGTGTAGATATCTTACTCTGTTAGCCAACAATAGAGGCAGCAGTAAGACCGACTGCAATAAAGCAGGAATAAATCTGTTTCCTAGTTGCTTACACTGTCATTTACACTTCTGCCCCTTCCATAAGTCCTTTAATATGTCCTTAAAAAGACAAAGCGTGAGGATTCAGTGTTCTTAATGCCTGTCCAATTTAAAAAGAGAATGGGAGTCTTCCTTTAACAACATGCTGCTCTTTACTGATTAGCTTAAAGAAAGCCAAGCGGGTGAATCGTGAGTCCTAACCCAAGTGCATTCATTCATCTATCCAGCCACTAATCCATCCATTCATTCAATCCCTTGATCTTTTGATATATTTCATTCAACCATCCATCAATCCATATATCATCCATTCACATTTTCATCCATCCATCCATCCAACCATTCATCAATCTGCTGTCCCCACCTATGGGAGGTCAAGGTCGCTGACTGCTGCTGATCTCTGCTGATGAGGAGTGTAAAGCAGCGAGACACCCTGTCATCTTGTCCAGCCAAGAGTTAATTGCTGGGGCTCAGCTCTCGCACAGCGGGGAAATGACATGAGCGTTATTCAGATTTATTTTAAACAATCAGTGTAAGAGCTTCCTTTTATGGGCACAAAACCAACAGTTTATAGGACCATGTAAATCAATGGGGTGAAACAACCCCCCACCCCTCAGAATCCCCGGGCCATGGCGGGCTTGTCTTCTTCGTTCCGGCGATCAGTGCCCGGGCAGCCACGGTGCCCTTTTTCACATTGTTACTCCCCCATGCATTTTCTTTAGGTTACATTTGAGCGTTTTCTCCCCTCATCTGCGAGGCAGTGCACGTCTTCAAAAGGGACTGTACAATTGAAATGCCCGCTGAAATTTCTATCACAGCAAATTACATCCATGCAATCTGCCGATACTGTCTTATGTGCTAATTAAGTTATATACAACTGCACATCTGCTAATGTCCTTTAATTTGCAAAGATAATTACAACAAGTCTGCACTTGAAAATCTATACACATCCCAACACATGCTTAATGTCTGATCTCAAACCCACCAATCCGAATTGGCAGTACACAGAGGCAATTATTTCACTTCAAGTCACTCCAATATATAGAATCCTCTCAAGGGACTGATGACAATTAATACACACTAATGAGAAAGTAAAGAATGGTTCGTGTGTGGGCAAGGGACCTAGCATTTTCATTAGCACACTATTACTTATTAATGCTGATGTGCTTTGTAGTAGTTTGCCCTTAGCTCCTTGTTTGGGAAATACCAACATTTACATATGGGGCCGAGGTTAGGCTGTCCCCAGTAGCATTACACGACTGTAATCCGAAAACATTACACAGGTTGCTGAAACAGAACACGTTGTGCACGTTGCTCGATGATGTTAAGGGTAAAGACACAAAAGTCGCATTCATTGCTCATTCACACGAATCCAGCAATGGGGCGGGGCGGGTGTGGGGGGAGCACGAGAGAGAGAGAGAGAGAGAGAGAGAGAGAGAGAGAGAGAGAGAGAGAGAGAGGCTTGATAGCAAGGAAGAACCAGACATAATGAGTTTAATAACGTACAATGTTCATTAAAATGCAGCTCCCGGTCCCTCCAGAGGTGTCATTCCTGTCAGATTAGCGGTGCTGACGTATGGTTGGAGCGGATCCGAGGAGGCAGTCCATATGGCCTGTCGGCATGACAACACTCTGACCCCAAACAGATGTGCTTGTTTTTCCCTCTTCTCCTCCCCAGGTGTTGTGTCTGTTTTGCTTTTTCTATTCATTTTTTTCTAACATCACCAAATGAGGCTGTTAGATTTGCCCTTTTGAGCAAAGGAGAGCATTTTTAAGATGTTTAGGGCGGGAGGGGGGGTGCAGGGGCATGTTTAAGTGGACACAAAAATAGGTGATGTGGTGGACGTTTCAAGAGAGCGAGAGAGACTTTATACGAGCATGGATGGATTACCTCGCCGGCCCTTGACATGGAGCGATGATGAGTCCTGTGTGATTTGTCCATTTGCACAGCGTTTTGAACTCTCTCGCAGAAAGGATATGAAGCTTCAGACCGACCTCTCAGGTCATCCAGATGGTTTGGCCTCCCAACAGAAACCTCACTTTGTCACCACGACAAATTACGGGGAGCCATGGCTGCTAGACTGTATGTCAGCTGTGATTTAGAGTTTTTTTTTTTTCCCAGAGCCAATTCAGCAACGAGTATAGTATATGAGCTCTGCCCCCGATAGGCTGGCTGTAATTTAAATTGGACACGAGGCAATTTCCTCAGACGAATGCAGAATGTCCACGATCATCTTCCCATCGAGGCGGATGTGTGATAGAAGTCAGTCCTCACGGTCTACGCTAAACATTCAGTTCCTCTCCGTACTCCTCGATATACCCTACACCATGGTTAAATATAAACCATGTGAATGAAGGCCTATACGTTTCAAATACATATCCAGAGACATTTAATATCACTACTTACACAGTGTTTATCTTCGGTGCCTCCACGCGTACATTACAGGGATTTTCTCAAGTGCGGAGAATGTCATCTTAGGGGGGGCGGGGGGGTTCTCCGCAGTCAGCCATTGCACGCTGTTGAACGTCAGTGAGCGACGAACGCTGGCATTCTTAAACGCACGTCTCGTTTTTATGGATATAAGTGTCTATCTTAAGCAGCAGCTGTCTGCTCCCACTAATCCGTTTGATTTAAATGTCAACACCTCTTTCGCACAGCTCTGCGCGGGCGCGTAGCCGCGTGGGAAGAGAGTGGGCGGCTATCGTAACGCCGAGGGGCCAAAGGCAACCTCGGCGGGGGCCACTCACGAGGGGGCCGGCGAGGCAGCCGATTGGCTGGAGCGCCGATGTCCGGTGGACGCAGATTCACTGTCCCCGGCTGAAATGCCATCTGCAAATTAACAAGAGCAAAAAATAATAATAAAGGGGGGAAAAAAAACCGGGGGCCCTCTGGACCGATTTCCTGACGACTCCTTCCTCTCTGGTTATCTGGTTAAGTTAGGGACCTCCGCCTCTCTTTTGTCCTCCCTTCCTCCCATCGCTCCTTCCGTCCGTTTGTACATCCTTCCGAATATCCGCGCATTGTTTTGTATTTTTTTCAGTATTTCGTGTATGGGCTTTATCTCCTGTTTTATTGTTTTTAGCACTTTTGTGTATGCACTTCATTTCCTGTTTTATTGTTTTGAGCATTTTTTTTTGTATGCACTTTCGCTCTGTTATTTTATTGTGCCCCTTATCTGTCTGCATGTACATCGTCTGCGCAGTTACAACCTGGTACCCTTTGGTTCAGTGTTTAGGGCTTTATGAATACAGTACACTTGAAACCTCCTGCATTCCATCCTTCCTTCCCTCCTCTCATCCTCCCTACCCTCCTCTCATCCATCTCTCCTTTCCTTTCTCAAACGATGACTGAAATTCCAGACACATTGCGATTTTAGATATTTGTACTGTGCTATAGTGAACAAATATCAAACTTAACTTAATACTAATGTATCTCTATATGTCACCAAGACAACAGTTTTGGGCATCTGAGGCTGGTCGGAGAGTCATGCAGGCATGTCACCTGAACGCCCAGAGACTGAGAGTATGCGGGAGGTTAAACTGACGACTCTGCGCGACTTGCTTGGTTCAGATCCACGGATAAATGGAGGGGAAGGAGGTTAGCAGTGGTGCCACTCTACTGGCTTGGAAGAGGCGAGAAGAGGCGGGCGGGGAGGGAGTTACTGCTGCTGCACAGCAGTCCGGGCGGCAGGGATTTACGGTGTGCCAGTTCGAAGTGCACGGATAGATGACTGCTGCTGCAAGGGCCTTTGTAAGGGGGGAGCTGCTTTGCTCATTGGCCGTGTTCAAATCGGAATATAGGGCGGAAGGGAGGTGGGAGTTAAGCCTCTATTCCAAGAGAGGGGCTCCTCTCGACTGCGGTGCCGTTGGATTGGATCCTTGTGCCCATGAGCAGGTGCAGGTGCTCTTGGAGAGCACATGCTGGTGAGGTATTTTGGGTTTTTAGGTTGGTGTTTTTTTCACTTTTCTAACCAGATACTTTTGTTAGAGCATCCTCTTGCCAGTCCACTCTTCACACAGTTTTGTTTTGAACAACGGCAGGGTGGACGACTGCATGAGATTCGATGCCTCAGACCTCTGCGGTCTCTTCTAAAGGAATGAATAAATAACTATTAGCAGGGCCTATTTTGGAGGGGGGGGGGGGCTGGAAAATCAATAACCGTATTAACGGAACAGCAGCAGTCATCAGCTGCAAAGGGTTCGGAATAATTAATGTTGGGGTAGATTTGCTTTCAAGATCCAAGAAATGGGTAGGGAGGGTGGGGGGAGGGGGAACTAAACTAAGAAACAGGGGGGATTCCCACTGCGCAACATATTTGTTGAGAGAAAAACTGAAAAATTGAAACGACACTTGCAGCATCGTAAATTGGGAATTATCCTGCAGTGTGAATCTGCCTGGGTCTTTGACGAAAATACAACCCATGTACACACCTCACCCAAACCTCAAAACCCAAGGTGTAGGCCTGGATAAAAGGGTTGGATTAATTTTGTGCGGATACCATTGTATGGTGTATCTCTCTATACTGACCTCAAATGCTTCAAAACAATTGTGAGGGAAGTTCATCTTGCGTGCAAAAGGCCAGCATTAATGCCCTTAAGCCTATAAAGCAATACCTTAACCGTAGTACTGTGCATTACCTCAGATATAACTGTAGGTAGAAGAAATATAAAGCACTGGATTACTAACCGAGGGAAGAGTAACACAGGAGTGCCTTTCGGCATAGAGCGTTGCACAAGCTGGGTCGAGGCTTCGCTCCTCCGAAGATGGCTCTGAAGATGTTTTATCAAGCACCTGGTTGCGTACCACTTCACCAACCTCCTTCACCCACTGTACAGAAATACGACGGTATTGAACGCCTGAAGAACATAAACCAGCTCTGGGCTGCAAGGCAAAGGAAAAAAACGCATTCTATGTATTTATTTATAGGGCATACCGTATTCCCCTGTATTTCATACCAAGTGGTTGGATTTGAATGTTTTGTCGGGGGCTATTTCGGTGGATCTGCTTTTTTCCCACTCTAATAAATAACAATTTGTTGCAGTACATTAAGAGTTCTTTATCAGCACCCGGAGGAAGATATAGACACCTTAACGTAGAGAAGGTCCGGGCATGGGGTTGGTTGCGTTGGGGGGGGTCGATTGGGGTGCGGGAGGGGGGGCCAGTAGCGGTGGCGGTGGGTGAAGAGATGGGCATGAAGGTTCAGAATGTCGGCTATTCAGCAGCAGCTGCAGATGTAAAGAGGGGGGGAAAAAAACTAGGAAAGCAGCTTACGTCAAGGGAGGGCTTTTTTTCCACGGACAGTACAGCCGAATTTCATCTAAGAGAATAAATCTAGCACCGGGGCGATGCATAGTCTTAGAAAAAAAAAGAAAAAAAGCCTGGCTTATGTGAAGTTGTGTAATATATATGACATCTCAATCACTAACGGCAGCTCATTCCGTTCCTGGAGATCAGCGTCTGAGAGAGGGGCACTGTGTACCCAGTGTACTAATTATCCCACAATTAGGTTCTACTGATCAAACTCTGCTGGATTCCAAGATGTTCAAGAGAAGCCATTAAATCAAATCTGCGAATTTGACTTTCTCATTATGATTAATTTTTTTTCACTTCCTCCCCTTCCATTTTTTCTCCTTTTTTAAATTAGAGTGAGTGCTGAGCGTATTGAGTCTGGCTTAATCAAGTCTAAGCCCCTTCTAAGCCCTGTGAGTCTGCAGTAGGCCATGGCAAGCGTGCATTTCTGCCATTTGGCTAGAAGCCAGGGCTCACAGTGTATGTGTCATGTACGTGAGAGAGAACGATGATGAAAATATTTCCTCAACCTGCAAAAAAACAAGAAAATAAACAACAACTTTATTGTCCCCCCAATGGGACAATTTGTTGTGCAGCAGATAGTATACAAATCACACAAACCCACAATCACAAACGCAATAAAAACACTAAACAATCAATAAGTAGTAGGCTCAGCATATCCAAAAGTGTGTGGGGGGGGGGGGGGGGAAGGTGTAATCTATGGTTGTTTATAGAATTTAGTAGTAGAGTGGAGGCGGGTACAAAAGACTGTTTATATCTGTTGGTTTTGAATTGCAGGAGTTTAAAGCATGATCCGGGTGGCAACATCTGAAATTCAGCCTGTAAGGGAATCATGATTGCTGTCTGTCTAATGAGCAAGATGGAGTCCCTCGTCTGGAACCGACCAAAGTGGGCCAACTAAGAAACTCTTAGAGAGAGTATAGAGAGTTGGAGGGTGGGGTTGCGGTGCTCCGGTGTGTGTGTGTGTGTGTGTGTGTCACCCACTTCTCTTGTATTTTCTGCGATCTCTTCTGTACATCTTAAAAAATGGCAGGCGACATGAATGATTTAAGACAGCATCTGTGGCAGGACGTCTGCTGTCACTTGATGAAAGCCGGGATTGGCTCTCGACGGGAGCTGACGAGACAACCGCCATATCTGGGAATTCTGGGGCCGCAGAGAGAGAGGGGATGGGAAGAAATGGCGGACACGCGCGAGAGAGAGAGACAATGGTATGCATGGTGGATGAGAAAAAAAGAGAAAGATGGTGTATGGGAGGTTGAGGAAGAGTTGGGAGTGAAAGCGGGGGGGAGAGAGAGAGAAAAAACACAGACGAGAGAGAAGGCCAGGAACTCTTTCAAGAAAGTAAGGATGGCAGGATAAGAAAGGAGAGAGAGAGGAGAGAGAGAGATGAAAGGGGCAGTGAGAGAGAAGAGACAGGTGTGGAGAGACACAAAGAGAGGAGATGGAGAGAGAGAATCGGAGAGACGAGAGATAAAGAGAGTACCAGAGAGAGAGACAGAGAGATAGAGAGAGAGAGAGAGAGAGAGAGAGAGAGAGAGAGAGAGAGGGAGAGACAGAGAGAGAGAGACAGAGAGATAGACAGAGAGCAGGAGAGTGATAAAGAGAAAAAGACATGAGAGCTATACAGAGAGAGACAGGGAGAGAAGGAGAGCGAGAGAGAAACCAAGAGAAGGACTGATCAAATTCAACCAGAGAGATAGGGCGAGAGTGCCCGGGAGAGAAGGAGCTATAGAGGTAGAGCGAGGAGGAGAGAGAGAAAGAGAGAGTGAGGTAGAGAAAGAAATACAGAGAGAAGGTGCAAGAGAAAGAGAGAGCGAGAGAGAGAGAGAGAGAGAGAGAGAGAGAGAGAGAGAGAGAGAGAGAGAGAGAGAGAGAG
>JAOPJL010000026.1:18328489-18343873 GCA_027123545.1 Trisopterus esmarkii | reverse complement strand
AGAGAGAGAGAGAGAGAGAGAGAGAGAGAGAGAGAGAGAGAGAGAGAGAGAGAGAGAGAGAGAGAAAGAGAGAGAGACAGCGCATCTTGGCTGTCCGCTGAAGGAAAACCCAGTTATTAGGCCTACTATTATTATCGCTACCAGACGTTGAAGGGTATAGCACATACAGATCTATCACGCCAACTTGCTTCTGCTGTCAACCCATTTCAGAGCCATGGTACTGTTTGTTATCGCCTGCCTTTTATTGAAACTAAATGAAGATCTCTAGATCTCTCTGTGAAGATTTTCAAGGGCGCGACGGCTCATTCTGACCACATCAAATAAGACACGACAAAGGAGAAAGAGTTCAGCTTGCAGAATTTAAATACTTTTCTAAGTAAAGATTCACCTTTGATGACCAAAGCACAACATAAATGTATTTCGGTGTTTATAATGCGCACGAGTTTTCCCCTTTTGAAAGCAACATTCATTAAAATACTTTTGCTCCGAAGATTAAATTTGCACACTTGTATAATCATTGTGTATCCATTGTATGTGACTTCTCTTACAACACACACACTTTTATTTTCTAATAACCCAATGTATCATATCTGACATGAACCACACTGATACAATACAATCTTGTTATCGTGAGTGAAAATAAATACACAGAGATGAATTGTACTATGTTGGCTACCATCTCCTCCTCACTATATTATAATCTTCACTACATAAATGGCAAGGAAATGCATCGGCTGTGCTTCACACTTTATTAAGGGGTAGAACTAAGGGATGGGCAGGATTTATCAAAACCACAAATGCAGTAGAAGACAATTGGGCCTTTGCTGTGTCTTGCATCTGCGTTGCATTAAAGGATTTCTTTGACAGGGAGATTAGCTCTGCGGGGAAAGCATCTGTGATTTGAGTGATTAGCAACAGGATGGGGATTTGCATGCGCAGTGTCTGTAGTTTTAAAGGTCTGGACAAGCAGATAATTTCAAATTTCATACATTTTAGCCCCAGTTTAACTGCACTGCAGTACGCATTACCTTACTTGAAGGATTAGTTTAATAGCAGTATTGCCTACCAATACTAGGATGAGCTTTAGGGACAACTTTGTACTCACTTCTTGCGTCTCTAAATGCTTTGCATGCGTTTCACATTCACACAAACAAAAAGGCCCACCAGTGTTCTACAACCAGATCAGACAATACTGGCTATTTTTTTCTATTTGGGGCACAACGCGTTATAACTCTTACCCCCATTTAAAACAGGACGTAAGACTTCAGGCATGCGTCTGTTAGAGAGTGAGATAACAGTAACCAGACCTCCCATCGCTTTCACCTACTCTGTTTTACTGATAAAGTGGATGTCAGCACAGGTCAGCTCTCTCTTCGTGTAATTGGCAAGTCTTTAAATGTAGTAAGTCCGGGGTTATCTGTGCAATGAAAGGGCCATTACACAAAGGAAGTCATTGGCATTTTTCTTTCTTTTGGTCTTTTGGAATCTCTCTTTCTATTCGAGTTTCAAGTTCAATGTATATTTTTTTATACATTAAATGTTTTACACCTAAATTGGATGAATTGATGTTGCAGAATTTTTACAGTAGTATTAACAGACTCTGGAAAAGCTATTTTGAAAAAAGATTTGTTTAAGCGCAATGCAAAACATTATTTCACTAAGACAAGTTAGCACATTTATTACAAGTTTGGCTCTAATTAATCCTGCTGCCACCAACTGTGGTAGTATTAGTGGTTGAAATATGACCTAGTTTCCACCTCCCAGTATGGGTCTCTACTTATACATTCTTCTGATAAATAGTTTCTCAAGGAAGGCAAGGCCTTTTTGTGCAAAATGTTCTAAACCCTGTTTTTTCTTTCCATTTCTGACAACTCAGAAGGTCAATTATATTTAATAAACAGTTGGAATGAAGATATGAATCAATATCAGGAGGACCTAATCCCCCCTCGCAAGTAGACTGTGAAGCCACAAGTCTTGAAGAAATGTTTGAAATGGACTATAATGGAACACACATGCATAGAGCTGGGAGCTTCATAGAGCTGGGAGCTTCACCTCGCTGCCTGTTCAAATTAAAAGGGTGCAGAGCGTTGGGTTCTTGGTTATGTGCAAAGTACACAAACACTGCTCCTCCATCCATCCATCCATTCCATGCTGACTCCTTGGCCAAACACATTTGGATGTTGGGGTGGGGGCTGGAGGGTGGACAATGGAGTACAGCAGAACTTGAGTTTCGTAGTCCCTGTCAAGTGTTTTACAACAGGGCCCTTTTTTGGGTATCTGCCTTTAGCAATAGCAATCGACATACAGAGAGCTGCAGCCACAGCCACAGATACCAAGCGCCCGCGAGTATGTGGTTCAGAGAGTTTACAAACTGCTGGGCTGGAGGTTTCTCCCTCTCGCCATCCTGGTTAACCCGAGGGTGGATCTCCAGTTGAGGGACTGCTACTGCTGGACTGCCATAACGTTGTATACAAAATTACAATCCCTTATAATCTAAACTTGACCACTTTGAACCCCTTGTATCCCATGCTTCAATTTTGCTTCTTTATGTCGTCTTTGACCAGCCAGCTATTATTGCACGTCTTACGTCCAACATGGGATAAACTGCTATTGATTTGTGATTGTCCATCACTAAGCAACAGTTAATGAGGCTAGAGAGGAGAGTTGTTGCTGCTCAGTCGGTTGGCTTGTTGGTCGGTGTTCCACGTGATTAAAAATGATGCTTTGACCACCAGGGTTTCCACCATCATCTCTGCACGTCCGCTGCGGTTTGAGTGCTTAAGTGGCGTCCACATGCAGAGTAACGGCAAAACTCTGTGGGAAGGCTTTCAAACATGCCTCCGCTGCCAATTTTTCAGAAGACTAATTGCAGGGAGCCAACAACTTTAAGAGTACCTTATGCTTTGCAGACGTTATCCATGATCATTCACCCACCCCATCTCCGTTACTGTCCCACCTATTTCCCTTTGAGGACTGATGCATGACTGCATGATTATGCTCCCGGTTAATTGTCCACTGAAATCTTTACGGTCTCTCAGGCACTCTCTCTCAACAAAATAGGGAGAAAATAATTTTTTTAGGGGGTTAGATGGGCTGATGTCTGAGTGGAATTAGGTCAATGAGAGTAAGTGATTTAAGTGTGTGGCACTATTATTTTATTACGTTGAAGTAAAGCATGGCACTTTTCACTCTATATATTTTTTTACTGTTTTGGGTGTTCTAGAACTTATCTTAACCTGGTATTAGATCAGGCCATATGAGGAATAAATATATGGCAACATTCATTGCTGTGTCAGCAAATTTAATCTCATATGGCGAGAATAAATTATAAATAGTATAAACTCTAACTAAAACTTCATAATATAATACATTGCTAAGAGCTGTGTGAGTGGGATTCTCAAATGAACAAAACAACACACTGAGCTCATTGTTCTATGGTCCAAAGTCTATTCTCTGATGTAATTACAGAATACCTGCCTCCATTTAGCTGTGTTAACCTACCCTGGCAAGCTTAAGTATCATAATGATTCACCCAATAAAAACAGAAAGTTAACAAAGAAAAAACTTCTGTTCTCATGAAATTCCTGCTGCAAATATCAACCCTTGTCTTCATTTTCTGAATGTAAATGAAGTACATTTTTATTCATCTTGCTTAACCAAACCTGTCATTCTCTGAACATGTACATTACAGCTCTACTAAGCCAGTTGGGTTCATTTGGTTTCCTCTGGTATCTACATGATAACGTTGAATCAAAGACCATGAAATGACTGGCACACTTTTATTGTCAAGATGACAAGGAGTCGTATCACGGCAACCTTATGTTCCCTTCTCTGCAATGTTTTTATATAATTGTTCGCATTTGCTTCGAAACGCAACATCTGAGACTAAACGTAGTTAAATTCACCACAGATGTCATGATTCAGTGCATATGCCATATGGTTCTGTGCAGTTAGACTCAAAGTACCGCATTCTACAATTTTTTGCAGATTTGTAAGGCACAGCGTGTTGCTGTGTACTGCGTTACAGCTATACCTTTTTGTTGTGGTACAGCTGTGTCTCTGGAAATGGACGTTTGCATAGTGCTTTGAGACAACAGTTTGCCCTTTAAAAGGGTTTGATGCTACAGTGGATATAATCGTGGAAGACCATGGGAAACATTTAAAGTGCACACTTTAATCTGTGTGGGCGCACAGATTCCCAGCAGACCTGGCCTTGGTCAAGCTCATCACAACGTTTCATTTAAATACGGGGCTGGTGTAGAAGGATGACTGTGCAGAGGAGCACCCTTGAGGCATTTTCATCAACAACCAAGATGGCAGCCGCTGATGGGTCACAAGATTCTTTGCTGTGATGGTTGTAGGTCTTTCCCAATTGCGTCCAGAGGCATTTTGGTCTGCGCCCGTCGATAACAACCCTTGGAAATCAAATATGAACGAGGAGGTTTCAGACTGGTACACATTTGTGAATTGGTATGGCAATGTCAGACTACCGTGAGTGCAGTAGCCTTCAAATATAAAATAATTAAAAAGGCTTAAAGGCCTAAGACTTAACGTTTATTCTGACCCATACTGAAAAACGGTAAGACACAAACTGTAAATGTTCTATGTTTTGTGGGTTAGCTTTGCACAGGGGGACCAAAGAACCCTGTATCCCGACAGTCCCAATGTCTGGTGGCCTGTCCCCAGCTGGAACTGTCCCCGGTAATACCTTTGTTTTTCAAAAAGGATTAGAAAAATATATTAATACATTTTTAAATGGCAAAGGTTTTAGCTTACTCATGAATATCCATTTTGGGACAGTTGGTTATTAGTCTCAAGGCTATCTGATATCAAGGCTGTAACCTGACCTCACTAAGCGGGGGTCTTTCTATTTACTTTTTACCATAAGCAGGCATGACCAATCATAAACAATAGACTATCAATTCAATATATATCAATTCCCTTATCAAGTAGCAACTTTGGATAATTTTTGGATGGTTTACCAAAGCTTAAAACCACGGATGTCCCAGCTTTTAATTTCAGATAACTGGTGCCTTGGCAGGCTAAATGCTAAGCCATGACAAAATATTAGGTTTTTCTGTTTCAAACATTCTTATACTTTCGATATCTATTATAGCAATGCAGTATATTATAGTACTGCTATGCATTTATAATGCTTAAATTAGGAGATATAGCACTATATTCTTGAGACATAACATTTATTTAAATGGCCCTTTTGTCCAGAGGTACTAACAGTTAATGCATTCAATAATTAGGATTTAACCAAAAAATATGAAAATAACAATTAATAATAATTGTAGTAACTTTTAAATAAGCAAACTGCTTGGAGGGCCACAATATAGCATCAAAAGACAGAGAATATGTTTTAGTTTTGCCAAGATGCAGTCTGAACTGATTTTCCAGCCTGCAGTGGAAGATTGGAGGGCTTCAGCTGTCCTGCTGTCAGTGTGGAGTTCGTTCCACCATTGTGGAGCCAGGACAGCAAACAATTACGATTTTGTTGAGCGGCTGGCGGTGTACCCACATAGTGAGGGAGTAGCAAGCCATTTTGGCAGTCATAGAGAGCAGCGGACGGGCTGGGGTGTATAGTTCGACCGTGTTCTGGATGTAGGATGGGCGGACCATACTGGTTTGCAGCATGGGAGGCCGGTACATGTGACGAATCAGAATCAAGCAGCTACCTGTAGTCAGTGCAGCCAATGTGGGACAAAGTGGGAAGGTTAAAGGCCGGCAGGGCTGCCTCATTCTGGATGAGCTGCAGGGGACGACTGGCTCATGAAGGCAGACCAGCAAGAAGGGGCACAGACGTATCCTCCTGATATGTTATACAGCATGAGGCTGCAAGAGCTTGTAGTTGCAGCAATGTTGGCAGGGAGGGACAGCAGTTGTCGTATTGATGGAGACATCATGGGAGCCTTTCCTGAAAGGAAGAGCAGTTTTGTCCAGATTGAGCTTCATGTGGTTTGTGGACATCTACTGAGAGATGTTGCCCAGACACGCTACCTGGGAGGCAGACTGTGAAAAAGACAGAATAACTGCGTCTCATCTGCATAGCTGTGGTACGAATAATAAATAAATGGTAGAAGAGTGACAGGTCTGTAATTCTTTACATCCAATGGGTTGAATGGTAGTCACTTTAAGAGGGTTCATTATCGCTGCTCTAAGATCACTTGGAGACAATTTTGCTTTGGCGTACCTGACTATCTTCCCACCTGAGCACAGTAGTCAAAGTGATTAGCACACATATTTACAGAAATCACCTGATGATTAACAAGCCATTGTTAATCAATCATTCTAGACATTGTGACACAAAACATTTTAAATGATTATTGTGTACTTATCTCTTCAAGTCTATGGTAACACATTTAATGTTCACACAGTGTTTACCAGCTTTCTAAAATGAAAAAATACTTTAGTACTGTCCTTGCATGTTCTCAATATATTAGCCTCAAAATCAACTATGCATTGCTGACCATGATTCAACAAATCCTGTTGATATTTTTTGTTGATGTTAATTTCACTATCTTCTACTATTTCCAGACCCAAATACCACTACACTCATTGATTTAAAAACACCAAAAAACTTTCAATTACAGTTTTCAAAGACAATTTAAAGCTTTCACCAGATAAGAAAAATGGCTTTGGTACACCGACATTTGGTGGGCATGCAGAACAGCAATCTGTCATTTCCATACAGCCAGTCAAATGCCAGAGAGGGACATGGAGAATAGGCACAGCAACACAAATATATGGACGAAGTGAAAGGTATCCACCTTTCAGGCAAATACTGAAAAGGTACATCAATAAATGTATTTCTATGAAGATGTAATTATTATCCAGGTTTGTTTTAACAGCTTCCTGATAGGATAGTGAAGGAAAGTGGAAAAATCTTGCCCACATCCCAACAAACAAAAGTAATTACAAGGTTATCTGTAGAGATCAACAACAAAGTGTGCGTGTAGAACTGCAAGGTCTAAAAATAGCTCATTGCAATGTGAGGATAGAATGGAGTCAGGTGCTGAGCAGACCGCTCCACAAGGGATAAATATGAGCCACGTCTGTTATTTTGGTAATGGCTCATTAGAAGGGCTCGTTTCCAATTAGCCTATAATGTGACTTACACAGACCATTGCTTTGTTTCCGAATATGTTGAATTATCCTCCCCCTTTCAACCCTTTGCAGCTGGAATACTTTTATTATTTTTGCACCGGTCTGTTTGGTTCACTTTTCTGGTTCACGAAACACAATGTCGACCCTGCGATAAGTGGATTTATCAAGGAGTACGAAATTCAGAGAATTAGTTTGAGATTTATTTATTTGAACAGTACATTTGATGGAAGAGAAGATAAGAAGTTCAAGCACTTCTATTTATAGTTCAAATATTAGTCCACTGGACCTTTGGAATAAAGGAAGGAAGGGACTGAGGACAGCAAGACAGGGCAGCTGTGGTGATAGCATGGGAGCAAAGTGAGGGTAGGAATTCACAACAAGGTAAACCCTCATTGGTCTCACCTTGGCTCTGCCCACTTAGGATGTAACTCAGGTGAGTCACGCTTCGACTTGGTTCACAGTTAGGTTTGTTTCACGGTTCGGTTTGTTTCGCGGTTTTCCACGGCCTACGGCCTCAAATGTTCTGTTACTATTTTGTGCTTTAACATGAAGGTCTGTTCCAACATGAGAGCGCATATTGGGTAGGCCTAATTCATTTATACTATTTGCTAGCTTTCCTTAAAAATCCTTGAAGGTTTAAGTAATTACATCCTAACCTTCAGGGAAACATCAATATTGATCTATCTTACCATGATGCGCCATTATGACAAGGGGCTTATGAGCAAATAGGGTTACATAATGTTACAAAAACAGGCTCATAAATAAATTTTATGTATGATTGCTTTGACCACAGAGAAAAAGCCCGGGGCTAAACCACGATTATATTTGCTGTATTGTTGCTTTATTAAGCTGGATGGGTAGTTAACTCATCTAATGGTTAATTAGCATTGGTTAATTAGCATACAACAACTATGATGGTTCCACACTCCTTCACAATGTCATCAAAGCCTCTTTGGTTACTGTGAGTATTGAGATTGAAATAATAATGTATTTTATTAAACAAACAAAAAATTAAAATTAAAAGCACAATAATCCTAACCATGTATTTAAACCCTGCATTCTCAACTGTGAAATATGTCTGTATAAGGTATAAACACGCCCAAGCCCCAAGTGATTTCCTTGAATAAATCTGAGTTTGTTGAAAAAGGTTGGATAAAGGTGGCAGGGAGTTATAATACTTGGTAGCACTTCACAATAAGGGTACAGTAAAGGGATAGTTCAGTATTTTGGACATCAGACCTCATCATGCAATGGTAAGTTTATTTCTAACATTATTCTTTCAACACAGACATTTACGTAGACAGTCTGGCGTAATAATTGGTTTGCCTTGGGTGTACTGTGGAGTGGGTAACACTGTTTTTATTGGCAGGCTAGCAGATCCCCTCGACTTGTGCTAGCCTAGCAAAAGCAATTTCTGCAACTAGAAGGACTGAATGAAAAGTGTTGCAAATGGTCTCCAATGATAAATAATACACTGGCTCACTTGGAAATTAGGTCCGATGTCCAAAATTCCGAACTACCCCTTTAAAGGTCTAGTCTGTACAATTCCATAGGCCCCCTCAGGTGCCAGTAGACTGCCTAGGGGTGCCATCAACCCTTATATTGATTGACTGTGATTCAAATATATATTGGCTGGTTTGGTATTTATTTTACCTTTATTCATTTATTCATTTTGATAACTGTCTACTGATGTGTGTATGGAACTGCAAGGAAACCAGTAGATTCACTGAGGGTGCTTGATTGCAGAGCCTCCAGTGAACAACCAATAGAGTGAAGTGGTTTCATCATTCTTCTTACACTCGTAACATATGTATACTGCAATACTGATACCCGTTGAGTGAAAGTAACGCCAGAAGATATATGCTGTTAAAAACACTAACTACATTTACAGAAATATGAATTCCTGCCAGGACAATTGACCAGTAACAGTATAAATAGTATATTTGGCTGAGCGTTATATAGAACCATTGGATCTCAGAGGGGTTTTTAGCATAGTGGGTAAGTGAGATGATTGAGAGGCACCTCTCATCGCTAGCTGCTCGTCTTGCCAATGGAAAATCTCCAGAATGCATCCATTGTCCTCGCTAAGTCAGAGAAACCGATTTGGCACATGATTAGTTCCACTATGGCCTGCTAGCATGACGCCTGTTGCTCTCCGATAGGGTTTTCTTCAGCCAAACTGTCAATTATGTGTGATGGATGGCTTGTTTAGGGGGCTCCTTCCTGACAAGTTGCTGATAAGCTTAGCTATTACACTTAAGACACCATTAGCTGTACCCTGTGGCAAGGAACTTTAAAATGCCAGATTTGTTTCGGGAGGCATTGAAGAAGCTTATTGTTGGTTTTTCTAACAATCCTTTTGTTGTTCAGTGCCTACATTTAAAAATGCCATATTTAGTCGGTAGGTGGTTTTATTCAAAGAGCGAATTCAGATACAATGCATTAAGCAGGGCTTTTATTTATTAAGATTCCTAAAGGTGGGGTGTGGTCACTAGTGATCAAACCCAGTACTTTTCAGTGAGGGGTCAAAAGCCCTGACTGCTACGCTATCCTGCCTGCTCCCTATCGCTTTGTATCATTCTTTCTCACTTATTTGAGCGTCCTCTTTTGTTCTATGAGTTAAACTATCAAAGCACATGTTGATGACACACACCCCCACCCCCCCAAGCTTTTGTCTCTTTGCATAAAGATGCATGGGTGGCTCAGTAGTGTGGGAGGGTAGGCGAGGGCAAACTGCTTCTGTTAGATGAGCTGTCAACACTGCTGTCACACCTTGTTGCTTCGAGGGCTCTGTTCTCATTATCACCCCCCAGCTTTCAGCACCACCGCTCCTATCTGCTCTCTCCTCAAGCCCCGCTGTCAACCTGGCCCAGGTGTGTGAGGCAGAGCCCGACCAAAAGGACTCCAGGCTCATCCAGCAACAGTTGACACAGCCAACACGGATGTCCCTTATCTTTCATAACACACACACACACACACACACACACACACACACACAAACAGCCTGAAGCTGGATGAGTTTGCGTACTACAGGGCGTGACCCTAACAATATGTGCCACTGGACCGAGCTTGCATTTTGTTAGCTTACGCTCATGTCATTGAAACACTTTGAAATGATCTTTAAGGTTTTTTTTTTTTTTGAAATGTTAATCCTGAATTGAATTATCACCTCAATGAGGATTGGAGTTTACATTGCTTTACATCAAAAAGTTTTCTTGGATAATGTTTATTATCCAACTCTCACATCTGTCTTGTAACAGATGTAGCAATAATCACATACTGACTTTAATTTCTAATGGAATGAAGTTTGTTTTTGCCTCACCTTTGCATTTTTTTTAACTGGCAGTTCAATGCTGAAATTTAAAAATAGAAGTGCAGTGATGCCATTTTCTAAAGCCCTTTGAATTCTAATGAAATCATTTAAAAATGAAATAATAGCCTTGTTCGAAAAAACAACAAAAATTATTGAGTCACTGCCACCCACATGGTAGGCCCTGTATCATGAGTCAATAGGTGGATAAACATCCCCGCAATATTAAAACAAATGTTGTTACCTAAGAAAGATACCTGAATATACCTGCATATTAAAGTGTACCGAAATACAACGTTATATATATTAATCTAATTAATAAAATCTTTTTTCATTGCATTATTTATGAGGGGATGATGTTGTTGTAGGTTGGACTTGATTTACATAAGTTTAGGCTACTTTTTACCCAAATGTAACTAGCTATTGGTATTTTTGAATTAAATTATTAAAGACTCCTGGTCATTAGTATTATTCTAGAGAAAGCTCTGATTGGTGTACTGTGGGTCTGCGAGTGTTATGCCCCTGTGGTGTTGCAACACTGCCTCAGAGCTGTTTTGCTTTGAACCAAGAGGTAAGTGTACTGTGAAATGTTCAAACCGTGCACATTTGCACACTGAACCATGCATGTCATCCCGTACAGTATGTTTTTTTGACGGGAACCGTTACACCCCTAGTATAGCGAGAGGGCGGAATCAGTGGTGGTGCTCGCCATTTCTCAAGATGGAACGTGATTATTTTTTCTCTTCTTTCCTGTTTTTAGGAGTCTCGGGTGTCCTTGCAAAATCAGAATCATCTGTTTCTAATATTACACACTTGTGCCATGGAAACCTCTGTAACTAATGCATTATGTTAGTCCATCTGCCGGACGGCGAAAGGCCTAGCAGAGGGGGAGAGCTGAGTCTTCACAATTTCAGAAGATAATTCTCGGTTGAAAGAAAGAGTGAAAAAAGGGATTTGTACCAAACAATCTTTAGTGTATTTAGTTAATCCAGCAGTATTTGGGTATGTATACGTGCTACTGGACATGGCCTAAAACCCACATTATCCTCTCTTTTCATCCTTGTTCAACCTTTTTTCCCACCATATTAGCTTGAATAACATAAAACAAAGGTCTATTTGTATCGGCTGATCACATATTAAGAATTCAGATATCGGCATTAAGAATATCATATTGTTACACGTTCTACAGCGTTGATAAAAAAGCATTTCATGTTGAATAGTAGTTTTCACGTCACATCTTCATATTGTTTGGCACATTCCCAATTCATTAAGAGAGTATTATTCCCTAGGTCGATCGTGTCATGGATGGATTTACTGTATTCAATGGAAATTTTCAGATATATCATATACATGCCCCAGTAAGCATGTCCAATTGCTCATACAACTACAGTGTTGCAAGCTCCTAGCACAACCCAGAATCACAGAGTAACACTGTGAACATGGCATAAACAGACTCTGGAAATGCAACTTTGCCAAAACATATATTTGAAACAGAGTATGCAGAACAAGATGTGGACTAAAGCATCCGTAGCTGAATATCCTCAGATAAGACCTTTGCTGTAATGAAGACAGTTCTGTCCAGAAACAACTGGAAGAGAAATGCAAGACCCTTACTCACAAGTTAAACTTATCTCCAGGCGTTCTCATCTAAAGATGGAATGCCTGCATGCGGTGCTTCAAATTAGGGTTATTCGCGCGCGAGAGAGAGGGCGGGCCTCAGAGAGAGTGATATCTTCTATGTTTTGAATATTTATTTGGGAAATTCTTTGGCAAAAAAAGATTCTCCTTGTCTTTGGTCCTCTTGACATGTTCATGATCTGCTTGCTTTGGGGACTTTTAAGCGCCGTACGCAGCTCGTAAGAAGTAAGAGAATGGAAACACTATTCATTAGTCGTCCTATTCAAAAGTAAGTGAATATATTTCAAGTACCAAGTTATTTTTTTACAATTTTCATTTCAGAAGGCCACCTGCAAAATAAGTATAGTATATAAGATACAATGGAGGGTTCTCCCTAGTGTTTGTTAAAATGCTCAGCAGCTATTTCAATGTTCAAACGAGAGCCAAATAAATCACATGTTCTAAATACTGATAATAACAGATTGGTAACAAGGTGATAGACTCCAGTAACACATTTTTGGGGTTTTCATTTCTGGCAAGCCATCATCCATAGTGTGTGTGTGTTTATTTTATTTGCATGCTGTTGATCAGTGCTGGCATTGCTGTACAATTTAATTGAAACATTGCACAATGTACAAACAATCTTCTTTGTTTTATGATGATTTGAAGTACTCCCATATGGTCAAAGCTGTGTGTCTTATTAACACGCAGCTAACTTAGATAACTTAGATGGGTCGTTTTTGCAATGAGAGCACTCAAACCGGCGTTGCCATACAGCCGTGCTATAACATTCAGCGACCCTCAAAACCATGGCCATCCATTACCCCTTTTCTATAAAACACAGAACAAGAACTTCATCAAAACCATGTTGATCAAAAGTATGCTGTTCTTCCTTCGACTTGACGTGGCAATCCTTAGAACCTCTGGTGTGTAAACTGCTTTACATTGCAGCCCTGCCATAGTGGGTGTAAAGCCATCATTTGTTTACCCGGAGATGCTTGAGGCTGGTGCATTTGGAAACGTGTTACTAGCTGATCAACTAGTTAGCTTGCTATTTTGGAAATTGCAATGGGGTATATAAATCAGGTATACTATCATGAGCAAGGCAGATTACCAAAGCGACAAAGAGCACACTGCAGAAAAAAAAGCATCCTCTATATCTGCAAGCCATGCCAGGCATACCACGTCGTGTAACTCTGTGAAGAACAGACTAAGGGCGCACTCACAGTAGGCCACCTGCACCGTGCCCGAGTACGTTTGCCCCCTAAAGTCTAGTTGAGATTGCCTAGTGTGAGCACAGGCCAGCGGCACAGTGGGGGTAACTTCTGTGTGTTAATGATATATATAAAAAATGTATGCTGCATTTAGTATTTTTCTACATGTTGCGTTATAACACACTTGTTGAGTGTCACCGATGGATATCAGTGGTTGTGCGGATTCTGGTGATACATAATGTTTGATCCTCGGATAAATTACCGTAAATTATCAGGATGTTGGTAAAATGTTCATCTAACCCTTCTGGGCTCCTGTTATCTAAACCTCCAGGCCTCGTCTCATCTAAACTTCAAGGGGTTATCTCATCTAAACCCCCGGGCATCCACTCATTCATCACCCAGGGCTCCCCTATAGTGTAGCTGGCTGATGAAACAGTATGTGTAACAGAAAAGTATGTAACAAAAGTTTAGTCAATCAAACATTCAACTCTTTCTAAAGGCTGGGCAAAGACACAACTGACAAAACCTGACAAAACAAAGCAAAAAAGGAATCTGCAATGCTGACAGATATACCCCTTTTGGAGCAGTGAATACTGAGACTGGGAACAAAACAAATGAGCTTGAGACCTCATCGAGTGAGGATAACGTGCACTTTCACACCCACTCTGTCTTTACTATATCACAAAATGAATGAAAATGAATGTTCAAATGTCATTGTAGCACGATCCCCACTACTATAGAGTTCAAAGGAGGAATCATGCTTGATATAAGAATGTTTTATTTCCATTATTGGCTACCGAGAAGGCAACATTGTCGACTGAGATCGACAATCTCAGTCGATCGCTACTGGCAGAATCCTGACCTCAATGTAAGAGAGAGCAAAAGAAGCGGCAGTATATATATCTTGCTTTTTCATGATGCTCACCTCCGACAGCTGGGCTGGTTCCCCGAATGAAGTGCCTCGCCCCCTTGTTTGCAGCCAAGGCTGAGCCACGCCCCCTTCACACCACAGTCACCACGATCTGTTCCGTTTATCTGTGTTACATCTCACACCAAGTGGTGTTACATTGGTAGAAAGTAGCATGTCACTCCCTGTCTTAAGACCCAAGTACTTATTTTGTGTCTATTATGCAGACCATAAAACAACTCAGATATGTAACATGCTGGTATACAGGTATAAAAAGTGGATCCACTTGTGTCTTGGGAAATGTATCCTCATTATATCAAATTATATACAAATGAAAAACCTTGTGTACATTGTTAATGGTTGATTTAAAATGCATTCATACAATGTGAAAGTTTCAGAATTAAAGTTTCATCTCATGCTCCATATGTGTCTTCCCATGATCATTATCTACTAAACTAAATACTTGCCTGTCAAGAAGAGTCCTTAAAATAAATACTTTTTTATCAACCTTTCAACAGACCCAACCCAAAACATTACGTTTTACAGTCTTCCCCTTTCCCCGCTATATATGCAGTATTTATATTCTTTGGAAATCAATCAACTACAAAGTCAGTCTTGGGATTGCTGCCTCGGAAAACAATCTTACACGGCTGTTCATCAGCAAAGCAGTGTGGCGCAAAGACATGCTCACTTAAACACTTCGCACTTCATTTTTCAAAGTAAAAACACCTTTGAAGCAGTAAAAAGATCAACCATGTAGGGGCTGAGGGTGTCGTAAATGGCATATAAGCTAAGGCTTGATAATTAACGATCATACATGACACATGCATGTTTCAATTTGCTAATGAGTTTCTCCTAGCTCCTCTCTAAGACAGCCTTTGAAAGCTTGTGCAATCAAAACAACTAATCATCATAGGTGCATTTTTCTACAGCACTGCAGGCGACGTCTGCTGTTCACACCTGTGCAGTGAAACAAATGTAGCATACAGCAAACAGGCTCACGTTGTGCCTCTGGACATGACTGACCAGGGGTTAAAGTTGTTTTGGCTCATTCCATCTACTGGCCAAATCCCAGGGGATACCCAAAGAGTGGCCTTGGCTTCTTCTTAGCCCCAATGACCCCCCCATCCCCCAACAATGGTGCTCCTCATTAAGCAGGTTTTTTACACTGAGAAACACCTCGGAAGTATTCAAACAGAACCCTTTTCAACAGTTACTTATACGGC
>JAOPJL010000026.1:17842082-17858309 GCA_027123545.1 Trisopterus esmarkii | reverse complement strand
TGTGTGTGTGTGTGTGTGTGTGTGTGTGTGTGTGTGTGTGTGTGTGTGTGTGTGTGAGAGAGATATGGTATAAACATAGATTGTTTTTAATTCCCTCTTCTGTGTCTTGTATGAAAGTTTTGAGAGCGTGACAGAGAGGGGCAGCAGCTGGACGGTGGTCAGTCCCATCGTGTTCACCTACCAAGTGGTGGAGACCCAGGGTCTGCTGGACCCCAGCAATGACACCCTGCTGCTGGGTCACATCAGAGACCCACGGCAGCTGGAGGAGCTGAGGAACAACCCCAAGCCACTGCGGCGGTTTGTGGTCATGGACCAGGTGGTGTACAACCTCTACGGCGCCAAGTTGCGTGACTACTTTGAGGCCCGCCACGTGGTCTACAGCATCCTACCGCTTCCCACCACGGAGGAGAACAAGTCCATGGAGCTGGTCATGAAGATCCTTGACGAAGTCCATAAGTTCTCGCTGGACCGACGCACCGAGCCCATCATCGCCATTGGTGGCGGCGTATGTCTAGACATTGTGGGGCTGGCTGCCTCGCTGTACCGGAGGCGCACGCCGTACATCAGAGTGCCGACCACACTGCTGTCATACGTGGATGCCAGCATAGGCGCCAAGACGGGGGTGAACTTTGCGAGCTGTAAGAACAAGCTGGGCTCCTATGTTCCGCCCGTGGCCACCTTCCTGGACCGATCCTTCTTCCAAACCATTAGTCGCCGTCAGATCTCCAACGGGCTGGCGGAGATGTTGAAGGTACGGAAAACTAGGAAGCAGATACCTGGAACCACATTTTGTACCATCAAAAACAGTTCATCATATCACTCATCTAGTATGAACTCTCCAATATTTCCTTCCCTTTGCTTTCTTCCAGATGGCCTTGATGAAGCACAGTGAGCTATTTGAGCTGCTGGAGACACATGGCTTGTTCCTGCTGGATACCAAGTTCCAGTCGGAGGGCAGCGGTAAATATGGAGGCAAACATGGGAAGGCTGCAGTGACGTCCAGCCGCATGGCCATCAAGAGCATGCTGGAGGAACTAGCACCTAACCTCTGGGAGGATGACCTGAACCGCCTGGTGGACTTTGGCCACCTCATCAGTCCTGAGCTGGAGATGGTAAAGATGCATGTTAATTACAGGCCAGTCTTTCTCTTTCATCTCCACCGCAACATCTCAGTCTACACCAAAACTAATATACAGCCAATAGACAATGTTAAACATGCGGTTGCTGCATTGAAATCCTATTGAAACCAGGCTCATGTATGACTCACGCGATCGTGGTTTCCCTGGAGATATATTGCCAATGCTTGCTTGATTGCATAGACATGCACATCTTCTCGTCTTGACTTGTTCAGTCAAGCCGAGATATATATTGCCAATGCTTGCGTGATTGCATTGACATGCACATCTTCTCGTCTTGACTTGTTCAGTCAAGCCGCATGTCTTACCAGTATTTCTTTGCCGGGTAGAAAGCTAATTGAAACACATGCTTATGCTTTGTGATGTGTTCGTAGACACACAGCTACTCTGTGTATTTAAGGTCCTCATGTCCTCTGTAGGAAGTTCTCCCAACACTGTTGCACGGCGAGGCGGTGAACATAGACATGTCCTACATGGTGTACGTGTCCAGGGAGCGCGGGCTCTTGACGGAGGAGGACAAGCTAAGGATTATCAACTGCATGGAGGGCCTGGAGCTCCCCGTGTGGCATCCAGACCTTACCATGGAGATGGTGCAGAAGTCATTCCAGAACAGGCTCAAGCACTCAGGAGGCCTGGCCAGAATCCCTCTGCCCATTGGCCTGGGTCATGCAAGTGAGTAGCAGATATATATATATAGATAGATAGATATATATATATCTATATATATAATGTGCACAAGAGCTCAATGTGACATCAGAGTATCAGGATGTTGGTGTGTAGTCGACGGATTAGCAAGGAGATGGAGGGCCCGCTTTGGAAATTTGTCGAATGAGATTAGATTTTAGTTGTCAAAATGCAATGAATATGTAATCTCAAAGAAGACAGATTTTAGATTGAAAAGTACACTAAGGATTTAAAGAATTGTACTTTGCTGTAATAACCATCTTTCCTTGTTGCTCACATATTGCAGATATATTTAACGACACGACGGATGAAGTCCTGTGCAAAGCTTTCAAGAAGTGGTGTGATGAGCTGGGTACATCGTCAAAGACTCAAATCTGATTACCTCATCAGTTTAAACAATCACATTTGGGTATCTCTGTCATAGTCACCTACAAGCCAGTGTTTACTTGTATTGCGGTACGGGTATATAGGTTGCTTTTGATAACATGACAGTGTGCAGTTGTATCGCAACTCTGGCTTCTTGGATACCAACTTTATATGAAAAGAGTCATAGCCTATTTTAGTTGTCAAACAGGGAAACTAACATCTCCAAAACAGCCTTCATCATAATTCCCCTCATTCACCAACAGCCATTAGCTTCACTATTTAACACAAAGTAAAACTCAAGTTTTAAGAGGATTCAAAATTAATGAATCCTCTAAATACATAGGATATTATGGTGAAAGGAAGGAGCATAAGCTCATCTTCACTAGGCTATGTAAGTTGGTAATGCCACTTGGTCTTTCCACTGGTGCGATTATTATAGGAATATAGTGCATCGTGGCTGATATAAAGTTTTGTCAACTTGAAAGAGTGTAAATTTTATTGTTCATCAGGCTTGACGTGAGAAAAACATTTCATTTTCACATGCGGGTAGGCCAAGGCGAGGTTTGCTTTCTTTAGCGTAAGTTTTGTAGTTTTTGAGCTAAATGTGGGACTCTGTTAGCAATTGCACAGTGTCAAGATAACGCTGCATAATTTTTATTTCATACAATTTTTATTATTAAATTGTACGTTTTTCTTTTTTAAATACATGTTTGGCATGGGTCCTTGTTGGCCTGGCGAGCTCACCAGGCCTTGTACAATTATAGGGGAAACACTTCTCGAGAATTTAAAATATTTTGTTGTTTCTGGGGACAAACTAAAAGTGGGTCACAACAATTTGATAAAAGCAATATATTGTACCATGGAAATGCCTGGGATCATCAAAATGTAGTTTTAATAGTACCATAGAATTGGGGCAAACACGGCTATGGTCACCTTGTCCAAATGCTGCAAGGGATCCTGCAGGGGGTCAGCAGAAGCAACACAGCCACTGATGCAGTCGTGGTTGTGCAGGGAAGGATGTGTTGGTGTCTGTTTGGTATGTTTAAATAAAGACAACCCTCGGGGTCATCCGGTGTATGGGGCACAAGAGTTGGGCTGGGCTCCCGTTTGGTCATTTCCGTGCTGCTCACCACAGTAAGTTTTATCAACTTCAGTTGGATATCACAGCAACCTTACCTTTCCATAAATGTGTAATGTTTAGCATTTCACAATTTTATTAATTTGCAATAAAGCTATGCATTTGTAAATTGTACATGTTTTCTGAAGCAAACCTTTTTTCACGGCATCAGATTATTGTAAATATGCAAGTACAAAATGTACCCTGATTGCTTGAAATATATTGTGCAATAAGTCACTTATTTTTAATCTTTCAAAAAATTGTTAAGTTCAGCACATGAAATGTGTAAAATGTATTGCCATATTATTGGATGCCCCCTAAAGGAAATGGAAGAAATTCAAAGAAATTTTAGAATAATGGGATCTATTATAGCATACCACTAAAAACAACAAATTGAACTTGTTCTTCTAGTAGCAATAAGGCCAACCAAAACACAATGATCGAAGTATTGAGTGTTTGAATGATCAGCAATCATAAATCTTAAATCTTTCAAAATGAAGTTATCTATTGTCGTTTTCTTCATGATATAAGATGTCTTATCTATGGTTCAATAGTTAAGTAAAGGGCATTAGGAAATTAAAAATGATGTGGGTTTCATAACTATATAGGCATACACATATATATATATATTCTAAATCTGCCTTGAGATAATCTTGGATCTGTCCTTTTTAAAAATGTATTAACATATGAGAATCTTACAATATCAAATAGGAATGGTGCATAATAAATAACAATGTATATCACAGAGATGAACAAAAATATGTTATAAATATCGTACAAAATTTATTTTCATTCAAATGTAAAATAATCAACATTATTAGCCTATTAGTCTATTAATGTTGCTTTAAACCTTTGAAAACCAAAACCCTATTTCTGCTAAGCGTTTTTGTTTTTATGACGCAAACATCCTGGGCCTAAAGTATAACCATTTTAAACAGACGTGGGCATACTTTTTGTAGAATACTTTGTCACGATAGAACATCAATTAAAGGTCCAGTATGCAAAAATGAGGTGGGGCTGCAGAGAGCGACCAACTAAACCAGACAGTATGGCCTACTTCCAAAATTGTCAACATCGAGGAGCCAAGTCTCAAGTGATGACGTTATTTGATAGATTTATGAATTGTATTTCGTTTTTTCGTCAGTAAATGAGAAAATATAGATCATAACGCCATGGTGTGTGGAGCATTTGATACAATATCGCTGATTATATGACCCCTATACAACGAAAAATGCTTAAAACGCAATTCCCTAAATAGGCCTACGGCTTCTCTCCTTTGCCGTTTGTCTGTTGTGCAACGTGGACGTCTCCGTGAAACACGACCCGCACCCCACGTACATATTAAGGGCTCAAAAGTAGGTTAAGAAATAATTATTATTTTCATGGGATTAGATAGGCCTACTAATTAAAACATACTTATGAATGTTAGTCCATTTCTGCCATGTCAGATCCAATACTACACACTGCACCTTTAATGTTAGTGGACTAAAGCTATGTAGTCCATGAAGAACTATTGCCACAAAGCCTACAAGTTAAACGTAATCCCTTTGTTTAACCTGGATTTATGAAGGTGAACCACACATTTATCCAAAGCTTTACATGCGTCAGCGTCGTGATGCTTTTGTCACCCTGGCATCTCTGCGTCCAGCTGTGAATGATCACTGTTCAGTACCGCGAAGAAGGAAGACAAAAGCAGATACACCACAACCAAACACGATCACAACCTAATGTTGGCTACATAACACTTTTTTCATGTAAGCCTACATTACTCTTAAAATTAAGATTTTAATCCAGCCATAGATAAAATAAAAAAATAAATGTAAAAAAGTAACGCAAATGTCAACCGTCTTGCGGACAATGGCGGACAACATTTCGATAGCTATCAGTCGTTTTCGGATAATTCGAAATAATTAGAAAGTTAACAATATACATCAGTTCGTAGCAGTCCAGGAGTTTGCGTGAATGCTACAAACGGGAACGCGTCCTCCACGTCTCTACGTTAAGTGAGCTGAACCAGCCGTCCACACTAACAGCCGTTCTCCTTCTCGTCCATGCTAGAGCTGGAGCTGCGGCGGCTGCTGCTGTCGGAGTGGTCCGGGGACCCGGAGGTCAGCAGCGTCTCGTTCGGGGCGACTGACGACAGGCTGCTGTCCTTCGCGTTGGCCGATTTGGAGGTGCGGTAAGGATCTCCAGAGTCTGAATGGACCGGGTCGAAGGATATGGTGCCGTTGTTCAGGTCCAGCGTGGTGGGCGGTGACATGTCGGGGGTGGGGCTCTGCTGGTAGAGGTCGGAGGGGCACTCGCCTCCCAGCAGGGGCTCTTGTTTGATGGCCCTGGCCATCAGCTCCGAGGTGCACAGGGACGATGGGGACGTCACCACTGCGAGACCATGAGCCCGGGCCTGCATTTCCAACTCCTAAACCAACATGGCAACATTTATATAAGATCAAGCTTTTGAAAGCCCTGCACGTTGAAGAGTTAAACATGAATGGTTCTCTCAAACCCTCACGGGGACAGTCCGAAACAATTGAGGTAGACCTACCATTAAGTCATTTAACAGAAGGTTGTATTCCAAATATGATTTTCTTTTTTCATAGACAGTGACTATGGTGACATAATGAGCATGCTAGCGTTTTGATTTATTTATTTTTAACCCGAAACCCCATCAGCTGGGAGGCCCCCTACTCACTAGAACATCGTTTTTGTAATACTTATAGGCCTCAATGGTTTACTATTGTCTCAATTTGGTGCTTGGTGACATCATATGGAACAAACCAGAGCCAATTAGACACCGCAGTCTGTGTGGTCTAATTCCACAGTTGGGTTCCTATGGTCACTGCTAAGTGAAACATGTAGGCCCAGTGTTTTTTTGTGTGTTGTTTTTCAAGAGTTGAACAGACCTGAATGCGTAGCATCAGGTGGCGGTTAGCATGCTCCAGCCTCCTCTGCCTTAACTCCAGCTCTTTGGCTCGCTGCTGCTCCCGCTGCAGCTTACGAATGTAGTCGACTGAGGCTTTGAGAATAGTGCCCTTATTCCAGCGCATGTCCCTGGGGGGTAACAGAGAAGAAACGGTCCCTCAGTGTGAGTCAGCTGAGCAGCATGACGACATCTCCGTCCGGACAGCCACAGGGGTCCAGTTACCCTGATTATACTCAATGGACTTTTAAGTGAGAAGTGTTTGGAAAAAGTAAGTGATTGGATAAAGATTGACTAGGGTATAAAGACAGACACAGACAGACATGCAGACAAGAGAGACAGACCGGAGGACATATGACACATGTTGATTGATTAATATTTATACTCACGGGTCATTTGACTTAGGAATTAATGTTCCCAATTCTTTGATCCTATCGTTGATATTAAACCGCCGCCTGCGTTCAACTGTAAATGTAATTAATTTAAGAACATTATTGTTTCGGTTACAATGCTAGGTTGTTTAAGAACATTAATTTAAGAACATTATTGTTTCGGTTACAATGCTAGGTTGTAAAATGTCCATATTTTCTCAGAAAACACTTAATTTCCTGTCAGTGCTAAATTAATGCAATGCAAAACTGGCTGGCCAAACATTTGAAACAATGTGTAAATATGAACTTGAGCCAACATACAATGCATTTGTTTTGCTATAATCAACATTGACAAATTCAGACTTTTTTCTCAGACTTACTAAGGTTATGGTTGTCCTTCTTCTGTCTCTCCTTTGCCAGAGCCCGTACCTCAGCCTCTGGGAAATACAAATATACTTAGAAAATAATCTTTTGGATCCTTAAATGTATACACCACCATTTACTTGACTCTAGTTGGTGGAACTGTATGTGGTAATAAAGAAATAATGAGAACAACTTATTTTGTTATGTGTGTGCCCTCTTGTGCCGTTGTCATAACTGTTACTTGAGTAGGAAAAATGGAAGAGTTTCTTAACTTTGTGTTATTTCACTTAAAACCTCTGTAATGGTGGCTCATATTGTGCACAGGTTGATGCGGAATTATAATAGCTTTCATACAGTATGAGAAAAAACAAAAAACATTTCCTTTATTAAGTGTTCTTTGCTTACCTACTGGATAGCCTTCTTGCCTTTGGTAGTTTTCATACTGGCTGCATGGCCCAGGCTTCTCCAGCATGTGCATCATGCCAGGGGCTGGACCAACTATATGGAAAATAACGTGTTTAATATTACTGGATGCATTTAAAATGAAAAAAATGGGTTATATGGGATAATGGGATATAGTGTTTTTTTGTTACCAGTGGCCACCCAAAAGGCTTTACAGTATTACCCTAACCCTAACCCTGACATTCACACATTCATGCACACATGAACCACTGACGGCGGCGTCAGCCATGCAAGGCTACAGCCAGCTCGTTGGGAGCAGTTAGGGTTAGGTGCCTTGTTCAGGGACACCTCAATGCTCAGCTAGGAGGAGCCAGGGATCTAACTAGCAACCTTGCTAACCAGCCAACCCGCTCTACCCTCTAGCTACTGGCGCCCCAGATTCATATGTAAATCCTCATTGTTCCTTTAAAAATAAAATTGTCATGGGCCAATGCATCCTAGGTCTTCTCTATGGACTTTAATTAATGCAGAGGGGGTATATCACCTGTGTATTCCCTTTTAATGTTAGACATACTGGAAGAGCATGAGTTGTTGATGCCAAGACCAGGGGGTGGAATTCCTTGGCTGCTATACATGTCCAGAAGGTTGCCAGACACTGGGAGCTACACACAAACGTAATCAATTATGTATCACAGAAATGATGTTAGGATATGTTTCAGATATTGCCCAATGTTTCGAATTAGGTACATCACAGGAAAATTACCGTGTTCAAAATCTGGACTCCAGAATCCATAAGACCTAGGATGTCCTCATTATAACTTGTTTCCAAGCTAATAATATCGTCAATAACATCGTCCATCTATAACAAGAATACAGTCCATTTAGTTAATGACCTAAGCATTTATGCATATTAAAAAAGATGGAAGGATTTTAAAAGTAATGCCATGTTCAGTGCATAATTAATTGTAAAAGCTTGGGTCTAGCAGCAGGTGTACCTCTTTCTCACAGTTTGAACTGAGAGTAAGTAGGGCCATGGGGCTGTTGGGGGCACTGCTGGCTGGACCAGGGGGCATGCCTCGTTCCGGGGTTTGGCTGGGGCACTGGCTACCCGTTTTTCCACCGAGTGTGGAGGTGAGGTACTGCCTCACCTGTTGCCTCTGGGCCTGCTGGATCTGGTACTTAGTTGGGGTCTCCAGGTGGGACGGAACCTAGAAATGTCAGAAGAACTTTTAAGGAAAAGGAGCAAATAGTTTCAAATAGAAAGGTGTTTTGTTTGGTTTCATGGATCCAACCATTTAGGGATTTTCAAATGACTTGAGAAGAATCTCTGAGCATCTCTAATATCATCAAGGCACCAAAAAAATTGGGAACTCAAGCTCATCCCAATACTGTTATTGCACACACACACACACATTTTAATCCATATCAGACTATTCTTTCTGAACTTCAGCAACAACTTCAATGTAGCGTAAAAATAAACACTGCTCAACTTAAAAAGTGAAATATAAGACAAAAAGCCATCATTATGCTCAGCCATCATAATTGTCTCATCTCTATTTATTCATTATCAGCAAGCAATCTTACCTGATAATGGTTGTATTCAAGCATCTCCAACATAATTATTGTTTGTAATTATTTGTATTTAAATCTTTTACTTTTTAAAGAACAAATTGCGGAAAATAGTCCTTCTGCGATGTCGGTTGAATGAGTCGTCAACCTGTTGGCATGTGCAAATAAGAGGAGTCATTGGTGCTGCTTAATTTATCACCGAGTTAAGGCTCATTAGTTATGCGAGTTATGAGTAGGGAGGAGGATGCTTCAACTCATCCTCCCACTTTTTTGTTGTTCCAGCCAAACTATGAATTTACGCCTTTATAGAGTTCATTTGACGTCACCACACCACACAAAGACCCCTTTCTGCTAGGAGGCCAACAGCCTGCAAACTGGAGCCTGCCTTAGGCTAACTAACGTTTCATCTTTAGTTATGCTCATCTAGAATAAAACATTATTTGTCCTGAAAACCATGGTTACAATCAACACCACTGTTCCAACTTCAACTGGCCCCTGCAGAAATTAAAAATGTTCATGCTGTTAAAATATCTTGGATTTTTTGAATGTATTTTCAAGTCTTAATCAAGAATCAAACTAATTTAATATGATACAAGATTTGCCATGAAACTGAATTTCCTGGGGTGGTATATTCCAGCTATAAAGACCTTTTTAAGCACTTATTTAAGCTGTTCCAGGAAATGGAATGTTTCTACAATAGCAGTAATGTCATGTTATTTAAAGGGAAATGAGGCCAAACTGACGCTTTGAATAGTGTGTCTATAAAATGTATATTATATCTACATATCAATAATAGTACCCAAGGCTTGTATGGCACTAAACATTGGGTTAAAGGAAGTGCTCTCGGATATTTTCTAATGAGAGTACTGCTTCATAGGCTTTTTGTGTGAAATAAATCATGGTTTGCAACATCGGATAGATGCAAACTCCCATCCATGCTAGTTAAAAAAATGCGACCCCCTATCGGCAAGAATCCAAACCCAGCTTTGCCAGATAGCGCTGTAGTCATACTATACCAAATATATGAAATGTCTCTCAAACAACCATGTCTCTCAAATTGAGAACTGTGCTTGTTTCATCTCTCTGAAAAAAAAAAAATATATATATATATATATATGTTTCCTAAACAAATCCATCGATTGAACAACGTTTGTGTGTTTTAACACACATTGTCATACGTGCAGATTTGAGTTCTGAACTGCTTGATTCATTATTAATAGTTTGTTCATATAATAGTGCAGGACATTGTGTGGCTGGCACTCTGGGAGATATGTGTTAAACATTGTCTAATGTGTAAACAAGACTAATCTGAATTAAATCGCTATTGAGCTATTATGATTAGGCAGCAAAAGAGGGTGAACATTAGGGGGAAACGTCAAACAGAAAACCTCCATTGCGGATTTAATCTGTATAATGTGTGTGTTCCTTGTGTCTGAAACAAACCAAATATATCTTCTCCTTACCAATGTTGGCCTTTCTTTTTTGTCTTGGGCATCTACTAAATGTGGTAGGACTGCATCCTGTGACTTTTCAACAGATAGGAAGCAATACACATCCTGAGATTAAACTAATGTCTGTTAGAATACTGAAACTATTGATTACATTTTTTCTGAATTAGACAAATGGAGAACACAAAATTGAACTGTCCTGTATTTTCAGATTCTTTTCTATGCAAACAAACTCAAAAGTTGTACAACACACTTATGAAGCATCAGTCCTATATTCTAAAACAGATGAGCATAAGTGGGTCAACATCCATGTTCTGCATGATGTCTGAGCCTGGGCTACGACGTAGCTTTGGATCACGCCACAAATCATGTTCAATAATAATTGCAAAGGGATAGGAATTTACGGCATGGCAATGTTCAGACACATTTGTAATGACATCACCCTTGCATCATATTGATTGAGGACTGGTGATGTATACGCTAAGCACACGACTTGATAATGCTTCCATCTAGATGAGAACCTATCAATTGAATTGAATCAATAGATTGAATGCAGCGTATGCTACCTCCGGAGTTGTTTTTGTTAACCCATGTCTCAAAAATGTGTGTGTGCTAACAGTGCTATTATAAGAAAGAGGGATTTTCTTTATCGTGTTTTAGATCATTTAAAATATCTATTGATGATCCACCCTCATAAAAAATATCCATAACAAGTGGCTCCTTGTGGATTTCTCAATGTTGGCTCATGTGAGGATCCAAAGTTCCCAAGCGGTTCTCGTCATATTCACTCCAACGGCTGGCATGAACCTCGTGTGACACCGTCACAAACGTAAACACTGTTGCAGACGAGCTGCCCTTCGGCTTGACGGAACCTTCATGGATGAGCCAGAGAATGAGTTGGTTGTGCTCATGTACCAGCGTGTTTCTTTGTCTCTCATACCGCACTGTGGCCTTTTCCTTCAGCTAAACCTGTGGGTCATTTCTAACCAGGGACTTGACTTCTCCCAGATCCCCTCAGTGCAACATTAACTAAGGCTTTATTCATGAGGTACTTGTGAGATGATTTATCACATTTTTCAGAGTGTAGCGCATGTGTTTTTTTCCCAGTCATCCCTTGGGTAAAGAAAGTTTCTTTAACACTTTATTAGAAACCTAACCTTTCCCTTCCATCCTAGTTAAACTTTTGTTAACTAAAAGGGCATTTCTACACACTGATGTTACAATACGCTGCACTTTGATCAAATCAATACACTTATTTAATCCATTGTTTGATGTGTTTAGCTCTGCCACAAAATAGAGAAACATCGATTTCCGTTGATCAAGGGCACTCGTCAAGGATTGCAGAGACAATTAAAAGGTACAATATGAAGCACAGTAGCTTTACTTAATCATAAAATGACCATGATATGTCATCATGGATTAAGAAAATAAAGATGGACAGTTTCCAGGCTATGTCAAAAAGTTTAGTAGTAAATAAGTAGTAAATAAATAAAACAATGAGATGCATGTATATCGAAAGTCAAAAGCGACAGGGCAGTATCTGGTTGAAAAATGCAACATAATTAATGTACATGTGTAACTTAACTGTTAAATAAGTATTAAAGTGTGAGCCATGATAAAGTATGACAAGGGCAATATAAATGACAAGCAATATGAATTAGTCATATATAGTTTGGAATTCTTGCAACATGCAGTCAAACCAATCCATAGATGAACGCTGCAATAATATATAAATAAGAATATACTATAGGGGTAGCCAACACGCTGGGGAGTCTCCCGCAGATAGTTATGTCGTTATGTAACGGTTCTGCACGTAATCATGAGCGATGTTGTGTGTGGTATGTGTCACACACCGTAGCAATATACTAAATGTATCCGGGAAGCCCAACCCCTTAGACGTGGTTAATAAATGAATCGCTGCTTAGATGAAGCATCCACCCACACTGTAGCGTTATGCAATAAGTTCTCGAAAAGCTCCACTTCACAGTCAACCGCTGCCCAGACAGAGCTCCACATGTCCACACAAACTGCGCCACTGCCCCTCTTTTCTCTAAATGGGGGACTTATTTCAGTAACACTGATACATCGATTACATTGGAGTTATTCTCTTAGTGCTTCCTGACAACGACAATATTAACGCCTTAACACCACAAGTACCAGTGAACCCAAAATTTTATTAGTTTTTAATTTGTTAGTATGTATTTAAAATTGAACATCATTTTTAAATACATAGATGTTCAACATCATTGAACATCTATTCCATCATCTATGCCATTTTGTCACTTTTACTCAAATAATACCATCATCTATGCCATTTTGTCACTTTTACTCAAATAATACCATAATTTATAGGAAACAGTGTAAAGGCAACCACACATACAAGTGCCGCAAATGCCTCTTGTCTGCCTACTAAATGACTCTTGCTCCTGATAATGGTAATTCCATAAAGCCCATGATAGAGTATTATCACCCTGGAGGTAGCCGTCCGCGACACACGCTCCCACATCAACAAATTCAATGTGGTTATATGGGTCCGTCAAGGCCCTGGTATAACCTGTGCCTTGTGTCTCTGTACGGCTCTACAGTAGTCTGACAGGCGGCCTCATGTAAACCAGGCTCTCAGCACAAAGCTTAGTCTCTGGGCTTCCCACCCCCTGGCTACTGCATGCTTGGCAAGAATGTTCTATCAGTTTTCTAGAATCGGAAACATGGTCCAGGCAGGGAGGTTTCAGTAACATGTACTTGCGTATGAGAGGTATACTCATGTTGAATTTAGTGTTTAACTCATAGGTTTTATCTGGTAGATCTAGTCCTATGGATTCCTTGAAGTTACCAATGATGCCGGTTGTTGAGAATAAAAAACTATTTCAATGCGAGCGTATTTGATATATTTGATAAAAGCGGTTGGATTTACTCCCACATGGGATGGTGTTTTCGAAACGGTTTGCTGTATGTTTCTGGGTCCAACAAAATACACATGCTACCAAAGGGGACTACTTGCACAACGTGTCTTACTGTTGTGCTTTTCCTCCTTCTATAAGAACAATATTTTCGACTATTAATCGGGAATCAGTTAAATGTACCACGATTAGGCCATTAAGTGGAATTTATTGAGTTAAACCAACAAAAGGCTCCTCACAGCATGGGATGAGCAAAGTAGAGCTCCTCCCTGCCCACCCCTCCAAGTCAGAGTACAAAGATAAGGCATTATCTTACTCTCTGTGCTGCCTTCATTTGGAAGGAAAAGGTCACCCCGACCACCAGAAAACTGCACGTGGAGCTTAATCGATGATATTTAAAAGTCAGCCTTTCCAGGCACTTCTCCAGGCCTGCTTTTCAACCTAACTGCGAGGGCCTTTGATACATAAAACTAGATTGTACCCCAAATTCAGAAATGAGATAACATGGCCATGCGATCGTGTTAGGCCACAGTATACACTGGATTATTTGTTGATCGTTTGTGAACAAAGACCTTATTTTACTTTAATTGCGTTCATACTATAACATTTGAACTCTCAGTAGCTGATCTTAGAGAAAGCAAAGGCCTGTTAGTCGCTTAACCTTCAGGCAAGAGTTTTGGAAGATCCCTATTGTATACCATCATACCACCATCACCGCCTATGGAGAGACTCTTTACTTAGTCTTCACTTATTAGTTCTGAGATTGTGGTAAATATCAATATGTAAGTAAGTTATAAAACGGCAGAGGACTAGACATGTTTGCACTAGTCCTTCAGAACAATAGAATGATTATTGGACTGACTTTCCACATTTATGAGTGTTAGTGTCCTATGTGCTGGGTTCGAGACGAATGCTTAGCAATGGTTTTGTTATTGATTAGAATTATATAAATCCTTTGGGGTGATCCTAGATTATCTCATTAGAGTTGTTGCTTCTTTCGTGGCTCAAGACTGGGGCTAATTATGTGCATTCCTTGCTGTCTTTGTGTAGAACCAGTGGTAAAATGGACTGCTTTTCGTCTTGATCTTTGAACTGGCTCCCTACTGATTTCTCTCGGAGGTTAAAGGTAACTTAGTTAACCAAGGGTCCGTAACACTCTAGACAAATTCATCTGAGCTCTGTGTTTTCACTTTCATGGTCCAAGGGATCGGACTGGTACCCATAAGCTAATTTTGACTCCTGCAAGGCTTTGGAGGGTCTCTTGGTAATCCACAGACAGGTCAAGTTCAAACTGTCGAGAAGCGTTTGCCTGGGAAGCTTGGATCTCAGCGAGGGGCCCACTTACCGTACGCAGTAGACTATTACAAGATGTGAGAGTGCCTTTGTTGTGCCTTCTCAAAGAACAACTTCAAAAACCTACTACATGACGACTGAACAATCACCAAATACCGTGATACAAACCAATTAAAATACAAATACAATATAATGCCTAATTGGTGCATAATTGTTTGTTGATGGATTGATGGTTACACTAACATTATCACACTACAATAGAGAAGTAATGGATTAGGTACCAGTTGTTAATAAACCCTGAAATGTCAAAGACCGAGAGTCGAACCAAACACAAACCTGCCATTGATGCTGTTAATGTCCTCAACATATTCTTACCGGCTATCAATAAACACTGTAATGTCAAAGGCCAAGAGTCGAACCGAACACAAACATGCCATTGATTCCATTAATGACCCTTAACACATCCTTCCTCTTCCAGCAGAAGAAAGCGGAGAAGTTGTGCAGTAAGTTTCAAAATGCATCTGACAAAATCACGACTGTGGTAAATATCAAAAAGTGATAGAAATAGATAGATAACAGAAAAAAAAAACGGTTTTCAAACCAGGGAAAAGGACTAACTAACTCTAGCCCAAAACATTCAGTCATTGTATTAATGGGATTTGTTCTCTCGTGGCTGGTTTGAACGATTAATGTTATTAAAAGTGCCAGAGCATGGCCATATTAACACGTGGTCTTCCCAGTTTTTTACCTCCCAAAAATGTGGAAAGGAGAGTTTACACCAATTTTACACGTTGACATTTTTAAAAAGTAGGAAAAGTAGGAGGTCACGTTAAAAGTTGACGCTTACCTCTTTGTTCTTTCTATGTGTTTTGTAGCCCATTTATTTCCTGGATACAGTCCGTGTTTGAATAAAGCACATTGTTTATCCCCAATAGGCTGGTGTTTAAGCTCCTCTTGGACATACCAGGCATGGAATCAATGGCCACAACCAACACACGTCAATATAGTGGAGCAAATAGGATTAAACAGAAACAGGAATTCTGTCATCAGATAATCCCACTATGGATTTAGCCCAGTCTGTGCCCAAAGAGCCGCATTTTTTCGTCTTCCAAGGTGATTTAGCCACAGAATAGCACCAATAGGTAGAAATCCTTTAACACGGCTCTTGTCTTTTCAGACAAAAATGTTCTAAATCAGAAGATTTAAAACACAGCCTTTATGTGAATCCTGTGTATAGACAGTGGCGCCGTGGCCACTGGACGTCTTACCTTTAAACTCTCCGTGGGTGTCTGGATGGCAGCGGGCGGGTTGGGGGCTGGCGAGGCAGCGGTGGTGAGGGAGCGGGGGGTGCCATGGAGCCCCGTGGCCCTGGTGTTCCTGGTGTTCCTGGTTGTTCTTTCCTGGTCCCGCCGCTGAGAGCCCCGCGGACACTGCCCCCGCCGACGGCTCCTCACATGGGGCTTGAGGGGTGGGAGTTCAGCCGGGATACGCTTAGGAGGGCCGCGCAGGTGCCACAGAGCTCTGTAGGGCCGGGCCCACCCAGGATGGGTGGCAGGGGTGAAAGGACATATCGTCAACGCCGGGGCGGATCACACACACACACACACACACACACACACACACACACACACACACACACACACACACACACACACACACAC
>JAOPJL010000026.1:17545675-17557837 GCA_027123545.1 Trisopterus esmarkii | reverse complement strand
ACACACACACACACACACACACACACACACGACAGCATGTTTTTTTTGAAGTTTCATTTATTGTTACGTTCATTTATTGTGACCCAAAAAATAGGAAATTTCTGACTTGCTGCTCCCATCGTACTCTATTCCTACTCACACTGTCCAAAAGATAAAAGTAGATTAAACCCCAACTCACCAAAACATGGCTGCACCTTGATCTGTGTATTTAAATTGCCAGGCTGTTGAATTTGAATGACAGGTTCTCCTAACATCCGAGAAAAGTATCTCTTAACCATTCATCATTGAAGCGTTGATTCAGGGTCATGCTAAAGGAACCACATACAGCGGTGTGAAAGGTAGCTTTAACACTAGATCAAAGAGACAACCACCCTTCCGGTCTTGTAGCTCTAGCATGGATAACCATTCACATTTTCTTACTTAATACATATAAATGGAATTTGTGATATAATTTGTTAGTTAGCCAAACACATCTTTAGTTATAACCTGAGAAATCTGTCTGTGATTATATGTAGTTATACCAAAACCCTTCATTTGTAATTACAGCCAGATAACAAAACAAGGTAGTTCAACTTTAAAGTACTGTATAATCTAAAATATTCATGGATGGATGTCACTTAAATAAAAATTGTACTCATAACTTTTACTTCCAACCAGTAAAGTGCTTCAGGGATTATGGCCTAAGATATCTGAAGGTACTGTAATGACTGGAACTCTGTTGATACATTTTTGCCATTGTGAACGCGATCAACTTGTACAAAATGTACTTCCATGGTGGCATCTTAACGCGTGAGCAGTTGAGAAAGGTTTGTCATGGACTCAGTTCAGCCAGTCCCTTTTTGGTTGTGGATACCGGTTACCGAGGGGGATTGCCAATGGATACAATTGGTCAAGCGAAGATGGCCGCTGGGGACGCTTTGTTGCTGTGGGCCTATGCCTCAGCGGTGGTGGGAAGAACTCTCACAAACAAGGTCTTGGTGTTCAGAGATTTAACAGAGGCGTCGGCGGGCAGTTCTATTGGAAGGAAACAGTACAGATCGTCACAAATTACATATAAAATATTTGACCTATTCACCGCCCTGCCACATTCTAAGTAGACACTAAACTCGAACACGAGTGACCTGTCAACATCATGCATGCACTAACTGGTTTAATATGCAAAGCAATCCAAAAGCTTCACATCGTTGTGTCACCAGCTTTCGAAAATGTAACCCGGCATGTTCTAACCCTGCATGTTCTCACCCGGCATGTTCTAACCCTGCATGTTCTAACCCTGCATGTTCTAACCCTGCATGTCATTTCAGAGGAGAAGAGAGCGAGCCCGTATCTCAGGCGGCAAGGTGCGCCATAATAGGAAAGCCTGTGGCGTGCGTGCGTGCGTGCGTGCGTGTGTTTGTACCCTGACTGAGGTCCTGGTCCAGGTAGAGTCTGAGGCGGCGGCCACGCAGGCCGAACAGCCTGGTGGCCTCCAGCAGCAGCCCGGTGGAGTCCAGCGGGTTGTGGCCCAGAGGGTTAACCAGGAGGAGGGTGCCCACCTCCCCAGTCAGGCACTCTGGAAGTCAGGGGAGAGAGAGATAGTGAGTGGGAGAGGTAGAGAGAGCAAAGAGACACAGAGAGAGAGAGAGAGAAAGCGCAAAGAGCGAGGGAGCGAGATGTAAAGGGAGAGCAAGGAGAGAGAGAAAAAAGAGTGTCGGTGGAATAATGATTGACTTATAACCTTTCTAGATTAAGTTGGAAGGCACAGACTAGGCATAACCTTTCAATATGTCTTGTGGGGGGATGGGGGTGGAGAGAAAATGGAAAGGGAAGAAAAAAAAAGGGAGAAGAATATGAGAATGGCAAGGCTTAACTCCAGGGCAGTGGAGAGAGGTGAAGGCTGGGAAGAGAATGAAGGATTGATTGATAGATAGATAGTGTGTTTCGCTTCTTACCAGATGGATGGCTATTGCAGAGCTGCAGGTTGACATAGGGGCACAGGATGGTGTCTGTAGCTGGGGCTGGGCTGGGGGCGGAGCCTGATGATGTCACACTCAGGGTGTTACCAAGCAGAGATTGAATGTCCGATTTGTTGGTCAGCTCTAGAACACACACATTCAGAATCATTAACAAACGATGCATGCATACAAACGATGCATGCATGCAAACACATTTATATAGTCGCACGTGTGAGGATGGTTTGAATGTTGAAATGAGACTCACCATTCTTGCCACTGAAGAAAGAGAGTTGTGTGTTGTTTGTGCCAAAGACACTGCTGCACACCCTGGAGAGTTTGTCCATGTCCATCTTGTTGTCACCCCTGGGGTTCTCCAACAGCACCACGCCCTCTGTCCACAAGTCATTTACAGACCAACAGTTAGGTTTCCTGCCCGATTCAGAATCAGGATCACAAAGAGCTTCATTGCAATTCTAGTTTGCTTTCTGTTATGTTGGCACACTGAGTATAGAATGTACACAATACACAACTACCATATACAACTCAATTTAACACATTACATTAAATACATGAAATGTGCGAAAGAAAATACAATTAACAAATACATTATGCAAATCAGAGATCCATGAACATTTTCCATTCCACCTTTGCCAGAACCTTCCTCTGGTCAGAGGCTTATTACACAATATGAGTTACACAACCCTTCCATGACATTTGATAAATTAGGTCATTTACTAGCTGAAAAGTTTTCCAGTTTTCCCAGACTCAAGGTAACCCTGCCTTTCAGTCTGTTGGGTTGCACCTCACAACAGATGTTGCTAAACATGTTACATTCAGCCCAAAGGGATGAAAGTGACAGCTGTCTGCCAAATGTTTTCAACATGGCAACTAGCAGAGAGCCCAACCTTTGGCCTCAGAACAACCATTCAGGAGCCTATAGGAGAATACAGAGGGGGGTGGCTGTCTCCATACAGCCCATCGCTGTAGGCAGCTACCAAGCCCTCCGTTCTTAATCATGTGATTTGACAGTGAAGTCCTTCCGGTCTTTCTCACCTTGCTCCTTGTTGTTGACTTTGACCTTGAGGTTGACGTATGCACATGCAGGTCCATTGAGTGGTGCCTGGGGGGCCGAGCCCCTCTTCACTATGGTGAACTCCAGGTCTGAACCCTTCAGCTGCCGCAGAGCAGCAAGGAACGGGACGAGGGGAAATGCAGATAGGCAAAGTATAAAAATGTGTTTTTCTCAAACCACTGGTAGAATGCAAGTCTCTGCAGCAAGTAGGTGTTATATGGGTTTTGATTTGAAATTAGGTACACAAGTTAGTTATTCTATGAACTTGAAGGGTGTTTACAGCATGCCTACAATTAGGTGTTTGTTTTGGTTTGCACCAGCGTTGCTACACTCCCATTAGCATGCTTTAGAGTACATAGTGGAAGCCCAGAGTCCTGGCGTACCTGAGTTGTCTCCTCCACAATGACGCTGGCGCTCTTGGGGACGGGGTAGGGCATGAGAGGGGCTTTGGTGGTGGCCAGGATAAACTCTGTGTGGGCCTGGATCACAGACTCCAGGTATTCTCCGGCTGGCTTGCAACGGTAGTGCACCGTGATCTCATCTGATGGCACCAAGTGGCCCTGGAAACAAAGACGGCAGGAGTCAGTTGAGGACTAGACTTGATTATATGCCTCAGCTACCTGTGAACATTTTTAGTAAATAGGCATGAATATAATTAAAGCAAAAGAAATACCAGAGGGAGGTACAAAACACCAACAAAAAGGAACAATAAAATAACAGGCGTCTATTCTGGGATTATGCACAGCTCGCTTCTTCTGACCGTGACCAAAATATATTGACTTTATTCTAACCTACACTGTGCACAACACACTCCTACGGAGGCACCCACACATAAACATCATTTACAGTATCGGGTTCAAGGGCAGATGAATAGTGCTGGCTAGATACAGCAGAGCAGTCAATCAATGAAGACTGTATAAGCCTTCCCTGTCAAGTCAAGGCTTTGACTACACTCTCAAGAGGATGGTGTGGATGAGAGGGACAGAGAGAGGGAAAGAGAAATCTAATATTATAGATAAAATATCTGACAGGAATGTCAATTCATTAACATGTTTAAATGTGTATTATACAGTGTTATATATTTTTTTATTTTGTGTCTTATCTTTGTAAAACATTTGACTTTTTGTGCTTTGGCAACGCACATGTACGTAATCCAACCCAAAAAAGCTATGTGAACGTCGATTCACGAGAAAACCTCTGAACCTGGTTCCACATCAGGGAAAAAACAAACAAAACATTACACTATAATGTAACAACACCTCCTCCCACAAACTACTACAAAAACATCTCAACCAACGGTTCAATTAAATTCCCAACGCCGGGGTGGAAACATTCTTAGCTGCACTCAGTTTTGAATAACAGGAGGTATTTAGCCTGGCCGGGAGCCCATTCACGGCCACCCGCCATAGGAGCACGGAAAAACGGTTTGTGTTTTTGTGTGAAAACAAGAGGCCGGTGGCTAATCCGCCTTTGCTCGGCGGACCACTTCAAAGGCACAACGTTACAATGTGAAAGGGGCCAGGCTGTGATTAAGCCTCCATTAAGCCTCCTTTCTTATGATGGAGAAATTGCTCACTGTGATGCTGCAATGGAAAGATTCGTCAGGACGGCTGTGCATATGTAAAAGTAAAAGGAAAAAAAGAAAGCAGAAAAAATAAAAGAAACGTGCATTGGACATGACAGATGGCCACGGAGGGCGACAAATGACTAAAAATGAACGAGAAAAACAAATCCAATATGATAATGTGCACCAGTGACATACTGTAGCTCTGTATACCAAAATTATATAGAAGATATATTCTTTGAAAAGTTATCAATTGGCAACAAATGCACGCATGTTAAGGGGATGCCAAGCGGAAAGGACACCCCTCCAACAAGATAAAAATAAAAATGTGAAGAAAGCAAAGCTCCAACCTGTAAAAAAAAGAAGAAAAAAAAACTGGCATCCCATATATTCACCACTAGTGTGAAGAGAACCAACTGTAAATGTTTGGTATTTTTAAAGTTCTGCAACACCACCGTTGACGCCTTATCGTGTGTCTCATTACCCAGGGCTGCATTAGGTTCTCCAAACAGTTTCGATTGGCAAACTTCACCGTGCAGAAATCTCAGCGCATGCAACCAAATTCAGACAGAGCAGACGAATGTGTTCCTAACCACACTTGGCTTGGCGGTACCTCCCTCCATCTATCCTGTTAAAACCCGGCTTTGGGTTCTCCTGCAGCCCGTTTGAGCCGTCAGCCTGGTGACAATAAAAATAGAGCTCCCAGGCATTATGCCGCCCACCTTTTTGCGCAGTTTCTGAATGCGGTTGATGACCTCGCGGGCCACACCCTCGTCCATCATGGACTGGTCCGGGCTGACGTCCAGCAGCACTAGGACCTGGGGGAGACGGGGAGGAGGGAGGGAGAGCTGTTAGAGTCACGGCACACAGTGAGAACCTTCGCAATACATGCTGCGCTACATGCTCCGAGAGATGTCCAAATAGTTATTATTGGCACATTGTTATCAAATGCAGCAGAGCACAGCACAGCGAACGAGCGAGCGAGATAGAGAGAGAGGGACAGAGGGACCTTCACTTGATAGGTGAAGGTCAATTGCCGGCAATGCCCATCCTCCTTCAGATTGACATCATAGGCATGCTGAGGCAAATATAGATATGAGGACACCTCCTTTTAGAGTACGTCATGAATCAGGTCAACTTATAATAGGTTATAGTATGGCCTTCAGTTCCAACTCATTTGCTCATGGGAACTTGTTCATTTGTCTTGATAACAGCTATCTAATCCCCCCCCAGTTCCAAACATCTCCAACCACAGAGATCAAGCAATAATTAATAGCAATAGGAGATTAGAGAGAAATCAGAAGCAAACAAAGATAGCTGAAAGAATTTTGTTAAGGGAAGACAGATGGGAGTTGGAGGGAGGGAGAGGGGGTGAGAGAGAGAGAGTGGGGAGAGAGCGAGAGAGTGTGCAAGAGAGTGCAAGAGAGAGAGAGCAAGAGAGAGAGAGTGCGAGAGAGCGAAAGAGAGCGAGAGAGCGCGACCAGAGCCCAGTAAACTGGCACATAGTTGCAGCCGTGTGGCGTTGGTACGGTTGAATGAGCTCTGATTGGAGGGGGCCTGGGGGGAGGGAACAGCACTGCTTCCCACTTAGCTGTAAAATGTATTTCTTTCTTTATTTTTTTGTATCAGTCCCAGCAGAGAGACGTGGATGCTATAGCTGGTTAGAGCCGTTACAACAAAGTATTCTGGATAGACCTTGAGACATACAGGGATATATACAACGCTTTAAAGACAAGAATTGAAAGAAGAATTTATGCAAGTCTAAGCCTGAGAGTGACTCAGTGTGAGGTCTCATGGGTTAGGGATAGTGGTGCTTATTATTGAATATCACACAAAAGTAGACATACCGAAAAGGTAAGCATAAAAGAGCCTAGTGTAGCACAGAAAACGTAGAAAGACAATGTAGTTGCGTTTTGTGGTCGGGCTTATCAGAAACAAATCTGTAACATTGGCGAGTATGGAGGTGTACCTGAGCATCAGAATGGGCCTCATATTGGGTAGCTGAGCCAGAGCTCTGGTCAAAGGTGTACATCAGCCTCAGGTCCTCCTCGTGCAGCTCATGACCGTCTACTGTGATGGTGCCTGGAGAGCAGACAGAGATCCAGTTGGAGAAACGTTGTTAGGTTGCCATCAATTCTCCTTTAATGTTAGCTATCAATACTAATTAAATGGGCGACTGAGAATAATGGAGACTTCATTTTGTTCAAGTGATTTGAATTAAATAAAATATATATATTGAATATTGAAACTGAACCTCAATGAGACCTCTCAGCCGCTCTGCCAAAATGCGTGCTTCCCTCATCCCTGTAGATCCAAGCCTCTTCAACTATACAGACATTAAAACAGAGTCAATCTAGCCAAGATCATCCCTTCCCGTCAACACCACTGGGTTCAATTACCCACGTCTGTGTTCCGGGTAAGAGCCATGACGGTCTCTCTCCTCCACACCCAGAGGGAGAGTGAAAAAGTCAGCCGTTTTATTCTATAATCCTGGATTTCCACGCTTTGATTTGAGTCCAAACACGCCATTCACCCCCACCCCGCCTCCTCACTATTAACGCCTTCCTCTCGTCTTCTGATAACAATGAAGAGATCATACACATGGAATATTTACTTTACAGCTCCTTAGCATTAAATAGGGAACAGCGTTTGTTGATCCACCCGAAACCGTGCACAGGCTCTTGGCCTTATGGTGAGTTGCCCCGGGCCAGATCGTTGGTACTGCCACACTTGTCTGTCTGATCGTCTGAAACGACTGGAACCTCACACTTCTCCACTCTTAGCCTCGGGCCAACTGTGTCTTACATCTCATCAGCCACGACGAGTGCATCCACCCGGGCTGACGAGTCAGGTTCTATCAGTCTTTCCCGCCTCCAATCACTGTGCTGTCAATATCCATCAGATGGACGTAGAGAACAGCATGTAATTGGAACATGGGAGGTTCTCACAGCACCGCTGACCTCCAGAGAGCCGCCCCGAGGAGACGACACTCAATTTGGGTTTTCCCATTAATTGAAGACCTGGGAAAACCTTGGAACCCACACTTGCAACCTGCAGAAGACAGCTGTGCCTCATGCGGAGTAAAAATTTAATTAAAATACAGTCCATCAGGTTTTTATCCTGAGCATCTAATATGTTGTTTGCCTTTGGCTTTCATTTGGATTATTTATACATCTTCTTATGAGCATTTTGTGCCTTTTAAAAGCAGGAAATAGGCCGGAGAGGAAAGTGGGTCACTACAAGCCCATTGCCAATGTGGTTAGAGCACTAGCTGGTTGAAACACCAAGCCGCCCTTGGGACTGTTCAGTATTTAGTGAGTAAAAAGAGGCACTGTCACGCTATTCAATGACGTTTGAAGATAAACACCTTGAAACACATTCAAATGTGCTAGCTCTGTGTTGTTTACTTTTGTAGAAGGTCCACATAGAAACAAAAAAACCTAGCTGGCATACGTGAGAGCACACGCATGCATACTCAGAAACAAACACACCTGTCTTCTGGAAGGCCTCTAGCTGCTCGCTGGACAGCTCCTTAATGGAGGCTGTGATGGCTTTGAAGGCTCCTTTCAGCCTCTTCCCCAGCACCATGTGGTCGGGCTCCGCTCGTAGACGGATGCCGTACTTGTCCTTGTCCGTTGACATGGTCAATTGGCGTACATTGAGCTCCTGCAAGCAGCGACATAGATGTGCAGGGAATTAGAAAATACCTGTGCTATAATGGAGAAAGGACAAACACGAGTGGATAAAAACTAACTGAATGCTGATAGGCATTATTGCGCCAAAGCAGTGCAGTCAGATTGTCAAATTCTGACACAGTATAGATAAATTTGTGATGCCTTCATCATAGCCTAGAGCGGTGGAACGTATGTTCCCTGGCCCTGTCCCTCTACACAAGTCACATGGGGAACACCACACCTTCCTGAGGGAAGGTCACAGCAGAGTCACAGCTCTCACTGGATGAAGGCTTTACAGGGACAGTTTGTATTGAGTCATATTGAAGAATAGCAGGAGTGTACGATTATTTTCACAATAGAAGATCATTGTTGGTGAGGATATTGCTCTCTGTTCTCAACTTTTATTTGTGTCATCTGTGTATTTTACGTGCAATAAAGTTGATCTGTATTACAACGTGCCAACATTAAATGACAAGAATATTTCTCACGCGATTGTTTAAGTGACTGCTAAAAATAACTACAACTAATTATATATGGTTGTAGTTAAGCTTAGGTGAAGCGTCTCTACTGCTCCTAGTTCCCATCAACAGTAAGCCTGTCCACTGGAATAACGTAAAATAAATCAACCCTAAAATGGTTAAATACTTTTCACCAACCCGAAAATTGCACTTTTGTCGGATAAGACTCGCAGAGGCTAAGAGTTCTAAAGATAGGAGAGATTCTCCAGAGGGTGGAGGCAGGAGGGAGGGAGAGAATAAAAGCTGGACTACGTCACTGTGAAGACACCTTGAGTACAGACAGTAAGATGGAGATGATGTGCTCTCAAGGTGTCTGCTTTTCATTTGCTGCTGAGCAGCGCGTCGATACAAATGGCTTTACAAATATAACAAATAACACCAAACCAGGGGACTTTCTCGGGAAATAAACAGACCCCAAGAGGGCTTTTGATTGAACTCACAATAAAATAATCTTTAGTTAATCATAAGGAATGAACATTTATTTTCAAACCCAATTTTATTTGGTTTGCCTTTGTAAATCTAATGCTTTTTTGGTATTGAAAATGTTTAACAACAAAATGGTGTTTTTGATTGGGTAGAGATTGCAACTCCAATACAATACGTCCACCTTACCTCCAAGATGTATTTCTGCAGGGACTGGATGTCTTTCAGAGCTTCAGCGTCCTGGTGGATCACCACTACCTCTTTAAGTGGATACTTTAACAGAAGCACAGACACAATGTGATGTAAAAAAAAGATGCAAACTTGAAATGTTTCTTCTGGTTTATTGTACTTCTGCATTTAAATTAATTTAAATCCCTTAAGGACATAGAATCTCAACATCATAATATATTCAAGGCAATTTGCAGACATTCAATTATATTTAATAATATTAAATTATATCATATTAAATTATACTGAATTAATGCTGGGTCGGAACTACCTTGGCAAACCAAAAAACACTATAAACTAACTACTGATATAATGAACATCCCCATGGGGAATTTGCGTCAGGGGAAGTGAAGTGGTCAACTTACTTTAACAGGTAGCGTCTTTCTGTCTCGGATCACTCTGCCCAACTCAATCACCGACTGCATCTGGCAGACTGCACTCTCTATGCGCTTGTCAATCAAACTCTCCCTGTCACATAGAAAGCGGAGGGAAAAACAATTCCCGGATTAATACCTCAGCCTCCTACCTCATTTAAATCCATGGTGGGGAAGTGTCTTACTTTTTCGTGACTAATTGGACAGCTGATTATTTTTCATGCAGGATAGCAGTGACCCCATCGCCTAACTCCAGTAGGTCATGCAGGTCAAGAGCAAGTCCGGGACGCACAGAATAAATGGAGCAGGGGAGGTAGTGATGATAGTAATAGAGCGACATTCGTCTTTAAACCTTGAAATCGGTCATTGTCGGGTTTGTGATGAATAGTCAAGCAGAGACCATTATACCACTCAAGATGTGGTGATTGTTATGATGATGGGTATGACGACAGATGATGATGACCGAAAAGCTGGGTTCTCTGGGTTGAAATGTTCTCCCGTCCAATAGGACAAAATGAAAATTCATCTGCAAACCTGAATGGCACCCTGAAGGACCAGCTGAGGCACAGTGTTCCCTTCAACCACAGAGACCTGATCTGAGCTTCATCCGAACCTACCAATGAATAGAGCGTACAGGAGACCTCAACGTCAGAGAGGGCAGACCGGGGGGGCACGTGTGCATGGCTTGGTTTGGGAGCCACATGCTTAGTGTCTGAGTTGTGTGCAAGGAACGTGTCTTCATGGGGCTCTATAAGCGGTGCACACACAGGAAAGGAGGGTGAAAAAAATTGGATCACGGGGACGGCCAGAATGAATGAGTTGATGGAGCAGTAGATCTGCGGCCAGGGGTGGAGGTGCCCACCGTGCCCACAGACACAGATGAGGTGGTGTTGACCCCCTAACCCTAGTCAAAATACTTTAATTGTAATTTGGTAATTGAAGGTAGAGATGTGACATAATCCAAAATATGGGGAAAAAAAGCAGCCATCCCAATAACTGATTTTGTGCATTTGGGGAATAATAAATGGTACCAGCAACCACAACAATATTAAATACTTGATCTGTTTGGTCCATAACGCTGCGGGGGTGTGCATTATTTTACAGTAATGGGAGACTTCGGCCTTTTAGCAGCTCTGAATCAATGCCCTACAAATCCTACATTTTCAACAACGGTCACAGACATCTATCGACCAGATTCCCGGAAAACAGAAACAGTATGCTCCAAACAGCTTCCTAATCATGCTGCTTTAAGAGGAAGTTCTATAACTGTGGTAGAAGCGAATAAACCACTCCGGTGTTTCAGTTAATTTTCCGATCAAACAAAACAAGTCTTAAATAAAACAAAAAAAAACATAAAAAAATGTGTTAAGACACTGGCTATGAAACATGTCAGAAATGTAAGATTCATAATCATATATTCATAAGTATGTTTATTAATTAGTGTATAATCCCATGAAATAAGAATTGTTGTCTTTCGTTACCATAGAATGAGCCCCTTATATCTAGAGTGACGGCTCGAAAGAGAATGCGTTGTCAATTCAATCCACATTCTATTAAATCTATGTTTCATCTCTAATTTTTGCACTTTGATCGAAAAAAATTGTGATCTCCCCAAGGCTATGAGCCATTTATGAATTTTTTTTTTTTTTTAACTCTCTGTGTATGAGAGCAAGAATCAGCCATGTTGTATTAAAAGTGCCACACACTTTTGCGTCATACTATAAATGTCCGAGAAGCTTAACCCCCTTCCTTTTTTAAGTACCTACTTGCACCTTACACAATACAGGACAGTACAGGCCCCTGAAGTCATTAGGAACCCACCCACCTACCCACCCACCCACACACACCTGACTTGGGGAAGCATGAGATAGTGGATGCTGCCGGCTTCCTTCTCCTCCACGGAGGCCGGGTCGATGAGGTGACGCAGGTTCTGGTACATCATCTCGGTGATGAAGGGAGTGAACGGAGCCTGGGGGTTTGGGGAGAGGGATTAATCACTTCCTGTTCGTCAGACGCCCTCACATGCCCCGACTCTTCCCTCCAGACGGGGACTGAAATCTGATGGGCTAAAAAGACAAATGCTTTGTATATTTATTTTTATCTCCTAGCTATCCCCTTGTTTTGTGTTTTGTTTGACCAAAATGGTCCAGTGTGAGGGAACGGTTCACGATTGTTGATTGTTGCAAAGCAGTGTCTTTGTATTGTTCTTAAAATGAACATTGACTTGTTTGCTGTTACAGTGTGTAACAAGTGCTCATCTCTCGCCACACATGTGAGCATCTTGGCAATGTGTTAAAAATAAAATTTCAACTCCTACATTCTCATTATTGATTAACACACACACACACACACACACACACACACACACACACACA
>JAOPJL010000026.1:17522750-17535671 GCA_027123545.1 Trisopterus esmarkii | reverse complement strand
TGTGTGTGTGTGTGTGTGTGTGTGTGTGTGTGTGTGTGTGTGTGTGTGTGTGTGTGTGTGTGTGTGTGTGTATCTAGGCATCAGCGCTAAATCCAAGTGTTATGTATTTGAATAGTGTTGAATATTGAATATTTGCATGCTAAAGAAGAGCGATCTTTCTTTTTTTGTCCTTTGCATGCCATGTGAATTATTCAAAGCCCAGTCGACAAGACAGTTTCCATGTGGCTTCTGCATACTTCACAGCCCACTTGAAAAACATTTAAGTATATACATTAGATTCCCATGCATGGGAATGTGTTTGAGAAGATGTGAAGAGGCTGGCACACTTTGTCTGTTACTTAGCCTTAAGAGCGCAAGCGAGCAAGAGCGAGGGAGAGAGAGAGAGACTCCTACCAAGGCCAGTCATATATCTCAGCTTGACAGACCCATTACCAGAAGCAGCCACGGTGGCTCAGGAAAGAGCAGTGGGATCACCACCAAGTGATAACTTTGCAGTGACATTATATAGCACTGTTTCTCTATACGCACACCTATAAAGACATTACAGTGAACCCAACACTAATGTCTCGTTTATATTATTAGCATCCGCCGCTGCTAAATCTTGCACCCTAACTTACAGGTGGAAAAGGAACAGGTGGAAAAGGAACAGTTAATCAAGGTGGTATGGAAAAGAAAGCCCTGCATGTCAGGCCTTTCTTTAGGCTGAAAAAGTCAACCAGGTCTTGCATACAGGACCTACCAATAACATTTTTCATTGTTCGCCAACAGCTTCTCCACCATGTGCTCCACTCTGACAAACCAGCTGGGCACAGCTTTGTAGATCAGTGGGGTATCAGACCTGAAAGGGCATGGAAATGCATGTCAACAATTGTTCTCATTGTAATTATATCATTGTAATTATTAATTATTATTATTACTTTTTTTGGAGATGGCATGCATCTTCTAATGTCATTATGTTTTATATGGGATTCATACAGAACCTTAACACATTGATTAACATTGGTGCAAATAGTTAGTTGCAGATAGTTCAGTTTTACCTTTAACGAGTTATATCTTCACACACAACCGGCAAGATAAAGACATCTAGTAATTTAGTCAACAAATATGCAGTAAAGCCGAAGAAAAATCAATGAAGTCACCTTGAAATAAAATGACGGGGGGCCCCTTTGAGATCTCCAAGGCAAAGTGAAATTGTGATTCAAATGAAGGAGCCGCTGATAAAAGCTAAACACCAAGGCCTCTGGTAGCTATCTCAGTCTAGCCTCCAGGTGGAGGACATCATAAAAGAAGAACATCAACAGGTATAGTATTCTATGTTTTTATATTCAAATTATAAAAGGGGGACACGTTGCCCTATATGCGGTGGTGCTGTGCATCACCTGATGATCAATATGAGGCATTGTCAGCAGTACAATTACAATAAGATTAATCGTCTCATTAAACTGTATTATAGGTAACGTGTTTGGTGGAGAATTAACGATGAGTAACGACATTGGGCACAAACAGCACACTGTTGCAATTGAATATATTCAAGTGAGGCACCTGTTTTAAACAAGATACAAAATGTATTTAAGAATGAATATCACAGGGAAATTGTATCTCGGCATGCGCATCCTTTTATAGAAAAGTGTTATTCACAGAACGCCTCTGGACATAGAGAGATGCAGCTTATCTTATCCAATGACTCTTTAGAAGAGTGGCTACATTTAACCACCTTCAGCCAACATATTTTCAAAACCCTGGAGCTTAATACACTATTTTGGCGTGAACAACGTGGCTATCCACAGGAACAATAGAAAAAAAAGACACATTTACTTATTTGCATTTTTGGATGTGGAAAATTCAATTATACCTAGCTTTTTTACATAATTTATCAGGGGATTGTGGGAAACAGTATGTTAAGGTTTCCTAAACACGTAATGACATTTCTTCTTGAACAAATTGGGTGGGTTTATAATTAATCCAAGGCCCAAAGAGAATTCCTCCAAATATTTGCTGAGGTCAATTAATCTATTTGAGGTCACTCATGCAGTACAAAATCTGGTCTGTGTTTATGCACACGGACCGTCCTTGCAAATTAAGCTTGGGATGGGCTGGCTTCAATTGTGTACGTAAGTGTTTTTTACTGTATGCATCTGTGTCAAAACAAAGTTGACCTTCCATGCTAATCCGTCACAATAGGCCAATGCGACCAAAAGTGAGAAGACCTTAGAAAAATCTCACATTGCAGTATTTGTGGATTCACTGAACTGTGCCACAGGAATATTTTGCATAGCTTGAGCTCCATACCGCAAGCTCATTGAAAGGCATGAGGAGACTTTTGGAATAACATTCATGCCTCATTAAGATGGCAGAAATTCTGAGGCAGCCATTAGCAGTAATTTCAGGATCACCTCTGCAACAGTTATGTTTACACGGAAACCCAGCAATCCCTTCTCTGTAGCTGAATCCCTTTGGGGGTATGATTGCATTGCATGATGATGATGCCGACTGGGACTCTCATCCAACTATCATGCTTCAATTTCACTCCTGTCAAATTGAACACTAATGTGACCAACCACAGCCAATTAATCTGCTTGCCGCCTCTAGAAGTGAGGCTGCATCAATGTTTGTGCTATGGGATGTAAGCAGGCATCCATTATTAAAACACATCAACTCCAGCAGCAGAGATGTTTAGAAAACTTTAAATAATTGTGTGGCATTACGAACGGAAGGAAATTATGGCGATCATTCAAATGTTGATGATTTGTAGCTAAAATGTGACATACACCATTTATTTCTGCAGCCCATTCAATAATTGTTTTATATAACCTATGTTACAATCCCCATTCCTGGAATTGATTAATTCAAGAACATTTTCTACTTAACAGCATGTATGCTGTTTTGACACATCATTTATCACCTTGAACGCGTGTGGCACTACAGTGATATCTCTACCACCAAACCACTCTGGTCTCCTGTAATCTGCTTTGATGGCCTTTTTTGTTTGCAGTATTTTATTGTTGCTATAAACTGACGATTTATGGTTTTGATTTTTTTTTTTGTGCTAAGAAAGAAAAAAGAAAAAAATAATAATATTATTGTTATGATCAACAGGCAGATATTCTTACCTCCAGCAGAAAGGGTAGCTATGCTTGAAAGAGCTGGCGTTGACCATGCGGCCAGTTTCCTTCAGCAACTTGATTATGTGCTTGTCAGCTTCCTACAGACACAAGACAGACAAACAGCCTTAAAGACACATTTCTACAGAATTCCCACAAAAATCTGCATTCAAATTATACACACTTTATAATTGAACCTTTAAATCCCTGTGAAAACATGATAGTTTAGCCATGGCAAAATTGACTAAACAATAGACATTTAGAGAGACACAGGGCATTTACATAAAGTAACTCACTTCCTGTTCAAATGCATTGAACACAACAATTCTCATAATCTTTTCAATGTTCCTTTTCCTAGCATGTTCGCAGTATTTTTGAATTAACAGTCAAATTGAGCCTACTTCCACTTGTTTACGGTATTAAATATGTATAAAACCAATCTCCGGAGTGGAGCTCACCAGTTTGTTTACCAGCCTTTAAAACAAATATGTCTCACCCTTTGTTTTTGCCTGCCCTGGAACCTTTCCTGTTGAAACCCATTAGGGTTGACTGAAGCCTTACTGGAGCTGGGCCAGGGAATGACCACGTGTCATTGTCTAAAGAGTCACTTACCAAGGGCCCCAAAGGGTCAAACAAGAGGAAGCAAAGCCAACTTAATAACGGTCACTCAATCATTTATGCCACATGTGTAACTTATTTGCAGGGTGTTGCCACGTGAGATATTAGCCGAAGTCACCAGTAGCAAATAAATATTTTCCACTGTGTGAAAAATATTTTAGAACATCCCATAGTGACATCACTGTACCCGGTTTGTCTGCTGTGGTAAGGTGGCCTTTAGCAGACTAGTGCTGGTTCAAACAGGCACATGGGATGCAGCACCCCATCACCGTAGACATGTATTTTTCTTAACTAAATTATTTAAAATGTTTGCTTGTATAAGTATGCATGCCGATTATGGCACCCATTGCACTCCTAACTATCCCTTGAAGGATTGATACCCCACTCTTAGTTCCTTCTCCAGATTTCTTCCATGCTAATTTAAGGGAGTTATTTCTTGCCCTCTGGGGGGGCTAGGATTAGGGGGGTGTCATAAATATATGGCCTGATAAGCCCTTTGAGACTAACTGTGATTAAGGGCTATGCAAACACAATTTGATTTAATTTAAATGAAATGCTATGAAGGTCAGAACGAATTCATTCATATATACAAAGTAGACTTCTAGTGTTAGTCCAACTACAATTTATATTAAAATATCAAATCGTGTACTATAAATAAAAGTGCATTGAGGAAGGAGAGCTGGATATAAAAAGCGACTGTGGCAACAGTTCACTTCAGTGGGAAGAAACAAAAATAGGCCAATAAACGTGTTTTAGAATGCACTCACGTCAAGCTTTATTGAGCAGTTAAAAACACATTTTTAACAGTTACCAGATCAGACACAAGAGGGGGGATTAATCCTCATCTTCACATGGGTCGTATAATACCCAGTGAAACAGGTTGGAGCTGTTTACTCCATTTTGGATGGTGGTTCCCGTTTTAAAAGGGACGTGATGAGGGATGTCAGACCACAAATTAGCCATTTTAAAAGGAAACATAATAAGGACATATTGAGATTGCAAAGAAAGGGGTAAAGAACTATTGAAGGTCTATGGTTGGCAAGACAAAACACCATAGATAAACAGATGAAAAATACATGTGTTCTGCTAAAAACAAAAAGGATGGACAGGGTTATAAGTGAGGATGTGGAGATAGATTAGGTTTGCAAGGCAGAACGATAGGGCTGTGAGGGGAGCCATACTATGTTCCATGGGGAGAGCAGAAAGACATTCTTCACGCCGCCATCGCTTTCCTGGTGGTCTCATCCAAATACTACAAGACCTTTAGAGGCATTTAGATCCCTGCCGCTGGGTCAGCTTTGAGGCCCAGCCTGCTCTCCTCTCCTTCCAGCAGCTTCCTGTAGGTGGCGATCTCGGCGTCCAGCCTCAGCTTAATGTGCAGCAGGTCCTTGTAGTCCTGCAGGTACTTGGTCATCTCCAGCTTGGTCTCACAGAGCTGGGCTTCCAGCTGGGCAATGACCGCCTCGAGGGCGTTCACTTTGTCCATGTGAGCCATCTCCATATCGTCCAGCTGCTGCTCTAGGGATGCGTTGCGAGCCTTCACCCCGTCTATCTGGTTCTGCAGCTCGGTCACCTGGGTGCTGTACGTAGCGATGTCGTTCTTCATGGTGGTCATCTGGTCTTCATTCTTGCCGGCCTGCACTTTGAGGGTGTCAAACTTGCCCTTGTACCACTTCTCGGCCTCTTGGACGTTGCGGGCGGCCACCGACTCTATCTCGGCGCGCATGTTGCGCAGGTAGGCGGCCAGGTCCGGCCGGTCGCCGTCCTGCTCCACGGTGACCTTGGACTCCTCGATCTGCTTCATGAGGTCGGCCACCTCTTCGTCATGAAGCTTCTTCAGGAACTCGATCTCGGCGACCAACTGCTCCACGCTCCTCTCCAGCTCCGCTTTCTGCAGCGTGGCGTCGTCCACGTCCTGCCGGAACTCCCGCAAGATCATCTCGGCCTCCTCCTTGAGCACCAGCTCCTCCTCCAGCTTGAGGCGCCACACCTCCACCTCCTCCGCGATGTAGCCGCGCTCGATATCGGCCGCACCTTTCTCGTTAGTCAGGGACTCGATCAGCTCCCGCACCTCCTTGAACCGGAGCTCGTACTCCTCCCCGATACCCGTGGGGCCACCTTTGTAGCGGCCCTGGAGGGAGCCCAGCTCAGCCTGGAGGGAGGCGTTCCTGTGCTCCAGTGCCTGGACCTTCTCAATGTATCCGGCGAACCTGGTGTTAAGCTCCTGCATCTCCTCCTTCTCGTCGGCATGCTGCTGGTGTATCTCGGTGCCCAGCTCGATGGCCTGGGCCTGGCCCTGGAACCCCGAGCGTCCTCGGCTGTCGTAAGAGGTGCCGCGGCAACGGGCCGGGGACGGGCTCTGAACCCGCACCCGGCTGTTGGAGCCGCTGACCTGCAGGCTCCTCTGGGAGTAAGACGTCGCCCTCATGCTGGAAGTGCCGTGATAAACCGTGTGTGATGAAAACTGTGGCGTCTGTTGTTCCGCTTTGAGAAAACTGCTTGGTGGTGCTCTCAGGCCGCTCGCTTGATTGATGGCTTTCTGCCGGGTCCACAGTGCAACTGACGCGCTGGCAGAACACCCAGGGGGTTTTTATGAGGTGCAAAAGAATGTCTCAGACAGACTTGAAACCCGTGCTTGGCTTTGGCATATTTCAAATGCAGATTATGACAGACATGGAGAGTACTGTACCACTGAGCTCTTTATTAGCTAACGTTTGCCTGCTAGCGATAATATCATGGGTGGAGCTCAGCTCTTGGCATTTGCACCTGGGCATGAAATAGTGATCAGAGAATGTAGGGCCGCTATTTTTCACTCACTGATCTCCCTGGGCAGCGGAGGAGTTGGGTGTGTGAGGGAAGGGGGCTATCGCTGCATTGTTAAACACTGACAATGTGCCCTGACAGCGCTTTTTCCAATTCAACTTCAAGATGCAACTGTGGCACATCCCTTAGCTACATTCAATGCATAATAATGAAATGTTGCATACCAAACAGATAACCACAAACAAAGGTTTAAAAAGGGGTCAAACCATGTTTTCAAAGAGAGAGACATTCTGTAAAAGAAACCTTTCACTGATGGAATATCAAGAGTGTGTGGACATCATCAATAAATATCATGTTGTCTGCAACTTGTCACAAACACAGTGCAACATTTTTGCCAGGCCACTTACCTTGACATACTGTCCGGCAAAGTCAACCACCTCAGATGTGAAGCAGCCAGAGGCGTCGACAGGGCAGATGGGCACTTGGTCTCTCTCAATGATTTTGTACTCCATACACACCCGGTAATCATCCTACACAGGAGATAATATAATGGCAAATCAGCAAATGCAATTTGATTCATGAAGCAAATGTTAGTTCTGAATAAAATGTACATCGACTCATGTTACATTGTAAAGCGCCTATTATGTAACTGGTTAAATATTCATATTTGGTTGTTAAACTTGTGTGTCACAGAACATTATTGGCCTTTAGCTGATTCAACTAACAAAAAAGCATTAGTAACAGTATTTAGAAATTCGCTAGCCACCAACTCAATGAGAATAAGATCATTGTATTACATGCAGTGCTCCAAATCCAACACTTGTACATGCAAATTAAGTTAAGCTGTTAAAGTAGCAGTGACAGGATTAGGTTAACAACTTTCCAGAGACAGAGGGAGAGAGATAAAGGCATAAAGAAAAAGACAAATAGCCCTATGGATATGAATCTTCTCTTGGCAAGGGCATTATTTAGCAATAACCCACAAGCTCTAACAGAATATCAACACAGACACAGACACAGACCTAGAATCAAATAAAGTCAATAACAATGATTACACAAATTACAATAACAAACATGAAAATGAAAATATGTGAATTGTCAAATCAATACACCATTACAAATGTACAATGATTTGGCCAAGCATATTTCTTGTTGCATGTTGGTCTTGGTTAGCTACTCTGATAAGGCATGAACTGTACTATTTCAAAATAAAGTAACTAAAAAAATAACAAACATGCTCAGTAGACATTTCTGCTGTTGAATTATCCTCGGTATATAACCATTATGATATATGTGCTGTGGAACAGCATTTCCTGTACAAAAACAGGGGTCATTTTGTGGTGGCAGGAATGCGTTGATGGAGGAGCACTAAGCAGAGGAGAGAGAGGGATAGGGGACAGCACTCACAGCTCCAAAGTACGGTGCCTGGTGGACCACTCCTGTGCCCTCTTCCTCCCTGACGTAGTTATCAGTCACCACCTGGAAGGCGCCGGACTCGCCACACTGCCGTGAGAAAGCACAGACCAATGGCATGAATGGTGAGGTAAGCGAGATGAGGAGGCCGTCATAGATTACAACGGGTTGATGAAACAAAACGTGAGAGGAGGGGCAATCGTTTGGTGTTAAGACTGAAGAGCCAACGGAGAAATTGATATTGGTCTGTAAAAACAAGTGTACATACCTCCGCAAAGTATGGGAATAGAGGTTTGTATTTCTTTCCTTTCAGCGCCTTGCCAGGGAATCTGAAGCAAAAATAGAAAAATACATTAATTCAGCAATTTCCCTCACTTATAGATTCATCTTTGCATTCGCACCAAAGGAAAAGGGATTTGCATCAGTATATAAGCCACTATACCGACCAATGTGAAGCACGCCTATAGGGCGCAGTGGAGACAATATGCTGAAGAATATTAAGACCCTCATTCAGTGAGGATAGTGCTTTACGGTAGCCATTATAAGTTTTATTTTACCGAAAAGACAAAACTTTGTCTCGTGGGCACACCTGCTGCAGCCCTTTCATTCATCTCTCAGATTTTAATACCTCATCAAAGTGCACTTTATCTCGCTGCATTCCTAAAATGCTTCATGCAATCAGCTCGAAGGACCAAAGTCCTCAGAGCTGATGTATGGAGAATGTGATTTACATCCCACCGAGTGGAACTAGAGGAAGCTAAAAGATTTCATTTTCCTGTCGCTGGCTCAATTTCTCCCTCCATGCTGTGGAACCAAGCGCGTTCCCGGAATACCCTGGCATGGACTAGCAGAATCACACTCTTTTTCTCCTCTCAGTCACTTAAAGAACTTTACAATTATTAGCCTTACATTGACCCGTTCACACACACATCCATCCACTGTTGGAGGTGTCAGCCATGCAAGGCGACAGCTAGCTCATCGGGAGCAGTGAGGGTTAGCAGTCTTGCTCAGGGACATCTCGACACGGGTTAGCGAAGGATGAAACCAGCAACCCTACGGTTGTCAGACAACCCACTCTGACGCCCGAGCAGTGAATAGTTGGTTATCTTATTCCCAAGTGCATATTCTCCCACATTCGTGTCTAGAACTCCTGCTTGTGTTTGCATTACTGTTATGAATATTTAGGTTATTCCTGCCATTATCACTAGCTTTTTTTAAACCTTGTTCATACTAATTAAATATACATTCATTTTCTATGCCTACTACGTATTTGCCATGTCCTAAGAATTTCACTGTTCGGAATGACCCTGTGTTATACTGTGCAATAGAAAATTAAAACGTGTGAGGAAGAGGGCTGGGAGGCATTTCAAAGTCAACCCCTGAGAACAAATAAAGATACTGATGTCCGCAGTAGCAGGCCTGTTGACTCAGAGTGAAGCTGGCCAATAGAAGAAGACGAAAAAAAGCCCTTCTGGATTGGTTTCTCACACTTCTTCCATCACATATAATTGGTAGATAACTTCAGAAGTTGTATCATTAGAGCAGCCTTACATGGGTCATGACTGCCTGTGAGCCAATACTAGTTACATATTCATCCTCTTACAATGCCAAGTCAGTGCAATACCAATTCTTATATACATCACATTTACATTGGCCCTTCTTTTCCTAAGGTGTTGTGCTACTTAAATAAGGAAAGAATCTAATAGCCGTTAAAAATAAAAAATTATATATTAAAACATAAAAATTAAATAACATGGCAGAAAGAAAGCATTAAAAATGAGGTCCTTTGATTTCACAACACCTCAAGCAAACATCCGGTGATTCCTATCATTGGATAATATCCAAAAAAGAAAAATGATACACAAGCAATATTACTGGCAATATTACGTGCAGACAGCAGGGATGGACACAAGATCAATGGAATGAGAAACTGAGAAAGTAGTGTGGGCCATTTAAATGTTCAATTGATTCTCTTCAATTCCAGTTATATCTCTGCCAGCGCCACTGAGACAGGGTCGTGTCGACGCTATTCACACCATTGAGCTGATTATTTTACAGCAATGGTGGATCACGGAAACACCCATTAAGTAGCATTGAGTTAAATATATTAAGAAGTAAAAATACTTAGCTCGCTAATGTACTATGAAATGAAGTCAGTAGAGCAAAAACAATCACGTCACATTCAAATTATGACCATGTCTGGGGAAATTGCATAAAATTTTTGCCTTCAACTTACATTAGCGTCTCGCACCAACAGGTTTTTTTGTCAAGTTTAAAGTTTGTCTGCAAAAGTGAGAGTGAATTTCCACACAAAATAACATGTGTGCCTTATATTTATGGCCGGTAAAGGCTTGCCCATAATTATTTGGACCAAATACAAAACATCATCACAAAGAACCTCCAAAAACGGTATCACAATCATAACTGATCCTAGTTATATAATGTGTAAACATTCCCAAAAAAAGTTGACATTATTCAACATATATGTCAAATGCATGTTGGACAATACGCTTAACGGTAATTCTGTTTGAACGCACAAATGGTTTCACTTTTCACTACCCTGGTCTTCTGGTCACTTGACAATTGTATTTATTTCAGCTTCAGCTCCAGCTTGGAACGATAAACTTGGACTACGTTTGCTTACAAAGAATTTGGTGAATCCTGATGCAGCCCTGCCAAGATGCAGATGAGGGGGCTTGTTTAAAAATTCTGAACAAGCACCAAATCTGTTAAAGGGGTAGTGAAACCAAAATCATTTCTGTTTGTTGCTCATGATGTTAGCATAACAATATATACTGTTTGGTCACTAGGGTTACATCTACAAGATGGCTCATTACAATACTCACACTACACAACCAGGGGACTAGCTTAAAGTATAACAAAGATCACAAAGAGATGCGGGACGTAACCATGATAAAAAAAAAAAACATGTCCCCCCTCTGCGTTCTTGAACTCTCAGGCAAAAACGCTTTTATTCAATCTCATAGTGTTCAAATTCGAGCTGAAACATGGGGATCACCTACACTTACATGTTAACAAGTGATATAATTGAATCGCCTCTCTTAACATCCAAGCTCTGCCGTAAATGTTAAGTGCTTTCGGATCTTCCAAAAGTGGATGCGAAAGCCACTGACTTCCTCCACACAGCACTTATGTTGTCCAAAATTGAATAGTTGCAGGATTTAAATGTGAAAAAATGACGTCGCAAACTATTGTCCATGTTACGAAAGCCCTGTTTTGAAGCAGCGTGGCGCGTCGCCCACATTACATTGTTTGGAGAGAACCACGATAAGTGGTGGTCTCGAGCCATGACAGGCGTAAGTTACTTGTAATGGCAACATGCCTGATTAGCCCGTTTCTCTTGGACCGGGGGATACACTTGTATTCATCACGTTTCTCAGAAATCAGAGCAAGGTCTATTAGGGCCATCATTCATTGGATTCTTTTGTTTGTTCACTACCACGGCAATCATAGACCATGCGCTTCTAGTGGAAGTCGGGTTGTGGGGTGGTATGGTACTCACTTGTCCAACAGGGTGTATTCCTCCTCCGCCTTGAACAGTGCGCCCAGCCTGGCCTCCATCATGATGTAGATCTTCTCGTTGGCATTGTCTGGAAAGGTGCGTTAGAACAGATCAGACCGCTGACAGCGCTGGGTGAGGAAACCTGAGGCAGAGGCCATTTGTGAGACGTCAACGGGGCTTCAGTGTCCACTTGAGGATTCAAACCATCAACATCTTCAGTCACCATTAATGAGCTGGCCTTGATCAGCCTTTCAGCTTCACTAGTTCAAACAGAACTTCCAACAAAACAACAACACAAGTTTGACTGCCAACTCTGTTGATGGATGGACCGTTTTGTTACTGCTGTATCACATTGGCTCGGGGGGGGGCTTTTTAGGGGGTGTTTAATGAACTGGATTTTCACATTTCCTCTCTGTGTTAGTAGTGGGCAAGCACTGTTCCAAGAGCAGCTTGGAACAGTGAATAATGGCAGTCGAGTTCCCCTGCACCTGTGCCAACGCTTGGGCTGTTAAACGGAGTAATCTGCGTTTGAATGCAGAGGGAGGCGCCTGCACCCACTTGGACAGCGTCCCGACCAAAATCAAACAGCTGATGCTGAATGCTTTTCTGCACTCGGGCCCACCTATCGGACACTTTATAGAGCCAGTAAATACCCGCACCGATAGTTTCATGGGGAGATGCATTGTGAAACAATACACAAGAGTAAGGCAAGAGAGTTAAAAGAAGTGGGCCCGGGAGTGGAGTAGATGGCTGAATGGTAACTGGAAACAAGGACACGCAGTGAGCAGGTGAAGCGGAGTGGATGGGAAAAGGAGAGCTCCACAGAAAGATACGGTGAGGTGGCGCATCAATGGAAGACGTCAATTACGATCAATGCTTGGACATGTGATTGCACTTCTTCGTTCCATTTCAGTTGACAGGCTTGCTCAAAAAGTAAAGCCAGAGAGAGGGATGGAGTGACACTGAGGGGATGGAAAGAGTCACAAATAATCTCGAGCAGAAGGAGCAGGGAGTGCAGGGGGTGAAGAAAGAAAAGAAAACAAGATAAATAGAGTTTGATGGCGTGGTAGAGACAGTAGATTAAAATGAGACGGAGAGAGAGGAATCAAGATGACAAGCTAAAACACACCCATTAGTATTCTGGGGCTGTCTCTCATGCAGTATGGGCCAAGCCTGTGCTATTGAGGCATGATGCTTCCAACTGTGCTTCAACACTGCCCCCTGGAGGACAGGAGTAACGGCAACAGGAGAATCTGGGTCATCCTTTTATAAAATTACCACTTCCTCTCAACTGGGAAGCAAAAATACAAGAGGACAAAACACCAGCAACCTCTGGAGGATTTTTTGTTAAATATATTCAAACAAGGCCAAGGGTTTGTTTTTTTTAACTGACTGACCCAATTTGAATGCATCAATCATGCTGCGCATGAACACACACACACACACACACACACACACACACACACACACACACACACACACACACACACACACACACACACA
>JAOPJL010000026.1:17423446-17435090 GCA_027123545.1 Trisopterus esmarkii | reverse complement strand
GTGTGTGTGTGTGTGTGTGTGTGTGTGTGTGTGTGTGTGTGTGTGTGTGTGTGTTTCTGTGTGTGGTGCCATGCAGGTCTCTTTGATCCTGCTGGGCATATGAAATGGTCACAACCAACATTCCGGGGGGAGGGCCCCACGGACGAAAACATATCTGGACCTTGATGGTGAAAGCAGAGCTCACAATGAGCGCACTGTCCAATGATCCCAATGCAGATATGCTTATGATAGAACAGGGAATTCACATCATTTAATTTCAGTGTTTGACTTCAGCTGCACTCTTGGTAATGTCATTGTAAAAACATTAGAATTATTTGCTGTACATGTATGTGTGCGGAAGGTGATTAATTCAGTTAATAATTTTGTGGCCATAGGAGAATTCATGATGGAGTAACAATGACACAAAATAGAAATATAATCTCTGTGCTCTAATTCTGTACAGAATAAGACAAGACAGAGATCTCTGCAGAGTCACACGGCATTTCATGGACAAATCATATTTAAAGATGAGACTGCACTTCTAACAAGACAGTCATTGTTTTACAAAACCAGCTGCAATAAAGACTTATCTCTGAAAGCTCTTTGAAATAATATATGTTTTTTATATATATAGTATAGAATAATTTGAAGTAATTCCTTTTTATGTGATCTTGGACTAGTGTAAAGTAAACCAATTCAACCAAACATTTTGTACATTATAGTCATCATACTTATTATTTCAGTATAGTTCAAATAACAAACGCCCCAATATTAGACAAGGTGTCGGTCAACTGTCAAGGATGTAGACATTTAGCAAGAAATCTGAGACAGAAAAGTGTTTCTTCCGGTTGCTCCAGTTTCCTCCACACCATAAAGACCATAAAGTTGTATATGTAAGGTCAATACTGTTGATGTGCACTTGACCATGGCAACAGCAATATACAAATTTTCCTAGTTCTGCAGCTAGTGATGGTCTAATGCTCCTAGTTCTGCAACTAGTGATGGTCAAATGTTCCTAGTTCTGCAGCTAGTGATGGGTCAAATACTTCTAGTGCTGCAGCTAGTGATGGGTCAAATGCAGAGAACTCATTTTAGTTTGTAGTATTTCTTCTTCACCTCCAGTGTTAACTTGTGTATGTGTCTGTAGCGTCAATATAAATGCCATGGGACACATTGCATTGTTTTATAGCCCCACCTCTGATATATCATCCCCTGTATTATTTCATCCCCATCTCTATTAATTATGGGATTTACAGTTGTTTATAAATTTCAGTATCATTAGGTTTTTATGAAAGTAGTATTGTCAATATATCGTTTAACTAATATATTTATTATAGACTATATGTTCTTACCACCCATTTATTATTGTTGTTCTTGGGCAATACATAGAAAAAATCCTATGTCATTAAGGGTATTATATTCATAAATACTCTCCATGGGCCATAAGAAACCTAGGGCCTTATGCACTAACTAAGTGGCTGCTGATATCAATATCACAACAAACCCTACAAATATAATCAAGATTGATGCAAATTCAGCAAAAGGGTTACTGAAAGTAATATGATGCGATTAACAAGTATGAAGTATGAACGATTTAAAGCAGTTGGCACTCTTGAGAAACAACATTGTGAATTTTACAGAGGCCCTATGTAGTGTTCTTATGAAATGGTTACGAGACACAGCCATTGAGATGCAGGAAGCATCACATCCTGAGTTTGTAACAGCTGTTTGGGATGTAAGGTCTGCACTTGAAGAAAGTGTGTTTACTTTTTCCGGGCAAAGCTTACCCCCCCCCCCCGCCCCCTGTCGAACAAACGCTTGTTGGTCAGTAGCTCAATTTACCTTTTATATAACAAACATATTCCCCTTTTGACCCTCTGGGCAGGACAAACTAGCAAAGAATCATGTCTTTAAAAGCACTGCCACAAACTGGTAAAGAGAATTACTTCATCTGGATGGGCCCTGAGATGAACCCCGGTTTCTGTTGAGCTGGTTTGCCTAGAGCAAATATGTGCAACATTTGATCTTTTATCTTAATAAAAGTGATAATAGTACAAATAGGTTTATATAGCCATTTGTTTAGATAAAAATATAAAATAGCTTTTTTCCATTATTTAATATTTTCTCCAATGGATAAGGACCCGAGAAAAACATCTACATTTGTCTCCTTAACAAAACTGGGTATCAACGTTTAGTCTTTAAGACAGTGATATGAAAGATGCACCATTTACTCCGGCTCCAGCCTTAACTTCTTGTGATTCCAAGTGGGGTTAAAAGGCCTCTCTGGGCTCGGTCACACACCTTATATGGATATTAGACTCAAAGTCAATGGTAAACATGTCACCATGTTGGATAAAATGGGCCGTCATCGAGTATCCAGTAGGGGAGAGTGGGTTAAGATGAGTCAGTTTTTAACTAGTAAAATTAAAACATCTACCTATATTTCAGGATGTCCCCTTTCAATCAAAATGGTAAAAAATATATATATCATCTATGCGAAAGTCTGTGAAAAAAATTACTTCTCAAAAAAACCTGGTGTTAAATTGACCCATTTACCTTTTCAGGTTGAATGCATTATTTATTTGCTTTAAACAATATAAAACCTGTCAACCTTTCTGTAATTTGCCTTCTCTGACTGATTTTCACCCTGGACATCAGTGGCTGCTCTCTACAACTCATTTTCTTTCTTGACATGTTAGCTTTTCTACAATGTTTAAAATATGAAAAATCTGATAATTTATTTGATACATTGAAATACCACTTTATACTTTAGAGACTTCAATGCATCACGGTGGGGTAAGTTGAATGACTGAAAAAAACTGCCTAGTTGAACAATTCAGGCTGATCTTTAGCTAAATTATTCTTAATAAATACTTTGACATAGCAGGCAATATACCTGATATGTTAAAAACATACTTTGACAAGCAAAAAAAAAAAAAACTGTTTGAAACTTGTGCTTCTCTACATCACAGCCAGATATAAATTATGGATGCTTTCGGCATTGGTCAAATGACAAATGGGTACAGTTGCAATAATACAGGGGACTGGGTCAACTAACCCACTGGTTCATCTTACCCCACTCTCCCTATGCCATAATCAAGGGCATACGTTTGGTCTCAGCCTTCACAGAACATGTGACCCTCTCTAAACCCCAAACAACATACCCTGAATTGTAATCAAAAGAAACAAGAAAAGTACAAACTACCCATACACAAAGAACACAGATCATGTCATCTTTATTTTATAATATAGAGCATATAGATAATATACCATAGAACATCTTTAAATTCTTCATCTGAAATACAACTCAGGAGACGATAATATATTTAGATGACTGACAAGGAATGAGTGGAGCCGCCATCGGGCACAGCGCCTGGTCAGGCGCAAGCAGAGATGGGGTGGCTGAGCCCGCTGAAGTATGACTTCTCCCTCTCACTCATCACCTCAAAGTGCAGGGGCTGCTGGCAGAAGTTGCACTCCGCTGTGGAGTGGGGCTTCAGCTCCAGGCCCGCCTCCTTCCAGGTCTGCACCAGCTTCTCTGTAACACCCAGGAGACAGACAGACATTTACTCATGGGGTTTTTACAACAACCACAACAAAATAATGGGAAGGAAATATGGCAGAATAGTCTGGTGGTTAGGGTGTGACTCCGTCAAAGAAGGGTGTTGGTTACATCTCCACAGTCCCTAGTGTATGGCTCATCAACTCCTACCAGCACATTAAAGATTAACATCTTAAAATAAAAACACAAATGAGTTGCATTGGATAAAAGGAGTCTGTTAAATGACTGAATAGGTTGAATCAGGGCTTGGATCTTCATTCCAAAACGGGTGGTAAATCATCAAATGTATCCCAACAGTAGCCATACTTATACACCATCTGTAATCATTGATGAGGACATAAACACGTAGGTCGAGCGAACCGCAGTAGAAAGACAGCCAGTGTTGCCGTACCGACAAAGTAGTTCATCATCTGGGGGGTGTGGTGCGGGGTGGGGGCGATGCGCAGGAGCTCTTCTCCGCGGGCAACCGTGGGGTAGTTGATGGCCTGCACGTAGATGTTGTAGCGACTCATCATGATGTCACACACCTCGGTGTTCTTCTCTGCGTCAGACACCTGTCAAGAACACATGCGGCTTGAGAGGAGTGGAAGAGGACTCAGCAGGGGCCATGTGTTGGGATCCACATAATCAGATAAGAAGCGACGGTAATGAGGGGTGGCTGCAAATGGAAAGACTACATTGGCTACTTTTCTGTGTCCATCCATCATCAATGTTTGCATTCAATACATTTACATGTATATTCATCTATAAAAAAATTCTAAATATTATTCTGACGCTTTTCATCTCTGGTCTTGACCAGTAAAGCCCCACAAATCCTGTGTTCACATTGGTTGTCCAAATGTTGGCAGGACAGACACACACAGACGCACACACGGCTCTTACCCGCACGGGGATGATGTGGCTTGGGCAATGCACCACGGGCAGCCCAGAGTCCATCAGCATCTGCCTCAGCAGCTTGACGTTTCGCTGGTGCTTGCGCCGCAGCGCAACGCCCTCCGCTCCCTTCAGCGTCTGGATGGACTTGCGCGCGCCGGCCAGCAGCATGGGGGGCAGGGAGGTGGTGAAGATGAAGCCGGCGGCATAGGAGCGCACGGTGTCCACCAGGGCCTCTGTGCTGGCGATGTAGCCGCCGACACAGCCGAACGCTTTGCCTAGATGGAGAAGGAACAGAGAGCGAGAGAGAGAATGTTCTCTTGAGTGATGTGCCGAAATGGGGGGGGGGGGGGTTCTAGCAGGAGATATGGACGCAAACACAGATTAATGCTGTTGCCGGGCCAACACACACTGTGTTTGCTAATAAAAACTAAAAGTTTTGGTGGCCATTGTGCCATTGCCCAATGGCATGACTCAACGTGGAGCCTGGCCATAATGGAATTACCCAGGGTGGTGACTAGTGTTCTTAACATTCCTTTGTAATCACAGACACTTGCATTACTGTGCAGCATACCAAGTAATTACGTCACCTTGACACCCTGTTTGGTCACATTAAATGCTACTTATGTACCTGGGTTGACGGACACAATAGTAAACACCACTAGTTTGATACTAACCACCATATACCCCCAGTTTACACATTATCGTAGGATTATCTGTGTCAGAGGGTAAACTAACGTGTGCGGGCTAGTCAGACGACCTTTTCCCCACCAAGCCCACTGTGGGCGGTATAGTCACACAGTACTCAGTTCTAGAGCTTCCGGCAGGGGACAAAATCAACACCTGCTACCAGCCAATGGCTGATATATTTGACCATTTGGCAGGTACACCAATCGATAGTAACCTATTTAAACAATTGCTTGGCTGGGGATTACTTTTTGACTCTGGCAGGTAAAAATCAAAACATTCATTGGGACCCTGGATCTACAGCCCTGATAAATCTCCATCTGGGTTTAACAGACGCTCTCGGGCAGTGGGTAATTCAATAACAGTGGAACAGCAGCTCCCGGTCTCCTAGCAACAGGGGAAGAGCCCCTGCAGGAGCGGAGCTTCACACAGAGCCCTGGTGTATTGAGTGACAGAAGCAGGGCTAAATCCCCAGCATAATAGCGAGATCAGGTTGTTTTGCTGCTTGAGTTTCTCAACACGCAACATGGACTGGGTTACCAGCTCTGCGATTAACCCATTTTCCTCAGAACAGTAGTACACTCTAATAAAAGATGCAGTGCAAGTGTACATCATAATATTGTGAGATCCGGCCTGCAGTGCGCTCGTTCTGAGCAGAAGCTCACCCAGAGTGCCGGAGATGATGTCCATTTTGTGCATGACTCCGTCGCGGTCTCCGATGCCGCCGCCACGCGCGCCATACAGCCCCACGGCGTGGACCTCGTCCACGAAGTTCAGGGCCCCATACTCGTGCGCAACGTCGCACATCTCCTCCAGCGGACACACGGCGCCTGTTGCGCAGCGAGACGAAAAGCGTTGATACGACTTTCATTTTATACATTATCAAAAATGGAGCAAAAGTGGCTCAACAATGAAAACAGCCTTTTTTGTTTCCACTACAATATATATAGCAACACAATAGAACAAGCTGAAATCTACCACAAGATTAGATCTGAGCTGAACACACACTCCTCCACCCACCGTCCATGGAGTGCACGGTCTCGAAGGCCACTATCTTGGGCTTGGTGGGGTCCCCCTTCCGCAGCAGCTCCCTCAGGTGGGCCACGTCATTGTGGCGGAAGATGAACTTCTTGGCCCCGCTGTTGCGGATGCCCATGATCATCGAGGCGTGGTTCCCTGCGTCCGAGTAGATCTCACAGCCTGGAAAGAGGAGGACAGGGTTACGTGATTACCGGAGATTCAGGTTTCTACCTGACAAATGGTTCCTTTGTAATGTATAAACAGTGAATAGAATTTGGACCCAACTGGATTTACATAAACACAAAGAGGGACGTAGATCTCGATTTGACAATGCAGGATCAAGGGCCTGTTGGAAGTATGCTATGCGCGCACTTGTCTTTTTGAAGACTTGGTTAAGTATTTCTACTGACCAGGTAGCATCTTGGCCAGGGTGAAGAGAGTCGAGTCATTGGCCACGAAGCAGGAGGTGAAGAGCAGGGCAGCGTCCTTCCGGTGGAGGTCGGCCAGCTCCTTTTCCAGCTCCACATGGAACTTGCTGGTCCCGGAGATGTTCCGAGTGCCCCCGGCCCCAGAGCCGTGCTTATGCAGCGTCTCCCTGGCAACACAAGCGATGATTAGATTTGATTTCAACAGGCTGGAGTTGATCAACGGGATAGGAGCAAACTGGAAGGAGAGGTTTTTTTTACATTATTTGTATCATTTTATTTTTAAATGAGGGAGTTATATTGGAAATAGTAATTAGCGTGACGCTATAAAAAACACATAACCATGTTTTTTATGGCAAGCAAATATAGCAATCAAACACACTGTTGTTTGTTGGTTGGTTGTTTTGGCTGATTGCCAGCCCGGGCAAGCGCCAACAGGTCTAAACGACAAAAACACCCTATTTTGACACTCACAATATGGACTTGGTCACGTGTGGGTGTCGACTCATTCCCAGGTAGTCGTTGCTGCACCACACCGACACGTCCCTCTTGTCCTCCAGGGAGGTGGTGTAGTCGTTGGCCATGGGGAACGACTGGGCCAGCCGGTTGACCGTCTTGAACACACGGTAGGTGTGGTCGCTCTTCTTCTCCTCGATCTTCTTCTCAAAGAACTCATCGTACTGGAAGTTGGAGACTGTGGTGCACGGGAGGGGAGAAGAACGTCAGTCAATCATGAAGACAAGGCTTTCCACAAGTTTATGTTATATATTTACACTTTTTGTGAAATGGAAATATAATATGGCTTAATAAACTGTATTCATCAGCCTGCTCATAACTTAAATAAAAGATTACTGCAAACCAATTTGAAAGATTGTGTGGAGTGAGAAAGACAGACAAAAAAAACAACAACAACATACAGCTTGGCAGGTTATCCTGCAGCAGATGTGAGACCCCTTTGGGCCGTTGTCTCATGAGTGTGGCCATCAGAGAGCCATAGCTGCCACTGTCCGGCTTGGAGGGGCCCGTCAGAGACTGCTTCTGCAATTGGCCGCGGGAAACATCTAGAACACACGAAGACACAAGAGCAATGAGCATAGAAATGGCTAAATCTAGAGGACTTTAAAGAAAACCACTTTATATATATATTTAAAAAAAAAAAAAAAAATGGAGGCAGAAAGTGGGTGTGTCCCCCCAGATGTGTGCTGGATAGATCAGTCTACCAGTCTACCCAGTGGACTGTAGAAAACATTGCTCCCACAACCTGTGATGTCTTAAGTGGCCGATTTCCAAAACAGCTTGTAACGGCTAGTCACACCACATCTGGTGGTTAATCACCCCACAAATGTTGGCATGTCATGGCACCTTTAAAAAAGATTTCCTTTGATTTTGAAAGGTTTTGCCCACAGAATTTCAACATTCATATCAGAAATCATTTTTGTTTTTAGTTCCACTTACTTTACATCCAATTACAATTGCAGTAAGTGACAATTCCCAAATCTGTGGTGCTACTTATTTGAATTTAACTACACTTTACAATTGTAGCAATTAACTGCCTACTTACAATTCCCAAATCTGTGGTGTTCCGTAAGTTTCATATTGAACCCACACTGAATGAGACAATAAAACTCCCTCAAGATCACATGGTCTAGTTTTTTCTTATTAAGTACATTTGGTTTGAATGATAATGTGTCATTCCATTTGAAAATCTCAAATAACGTAAATTGAGTGGATTTAAAATAGAATATTAAAAGTGTGATTAATCACAAGTTAAAAACATTCAGTCGAGGAGAAGAAATCAGTTGTTAAACCTTTTAGATAGAGCAGAAATACTTTTTAATTTACAGTTAGAAATTGAATTTACCAAGGGTCTGTATTCAAAGCTACAAGGATAATACAAATCAAATAATAATATAAAAAAAATCAACGCAACTCTAACGTCGCCCAGCACGTGCGGGGAGCAATGACATCATTTGTGTTTCAGGCGTCCACACAAAACCGAACACGAAAACGCATGGGTCCGTTTTTATCTCATCCACCCTCGGAGGTGGTTTCCGAAAAGTGTGTTTTCGGGCACCGAAAAGGCTGGGTCCGTTTGGACGGTCGACCAAAACGAACCAGACAAAAAACAACAACAACAAAAAAAAATCGGCCCTGTGTGGACGGGGCCTAATAGTCAGGATAGATTTCTTTTGGTCTGCTAAAAAAAAATTGGATGTTAGACGGAAACTTAATGGTAACTAAGGTTCTCACCCTTTTGCAAAGTGCGGACTTCCTCCACATCTTCCTGAAGCTCCATGCTGACTTCACGGACCACACTGCTGTTCTTCTGCCCCATCTCTGCAGCGAGGAAGGGGCATTTGGTGCCTGCTGCCTGGCCAGGGGTTGGCATTGGGTGGCCTGCAGGAAAGGAGCTCTTGTCTGGCTTGGAGCCTGGAAGCAGGTCAAGAGAAGAGTTAGAGCAAGTACTAAATTACTTGAAATTTATTTTTTTATTAAGATATTGTTTAAGGTTGAATGAACACCCTTCATTTAGTTTAATATTTAAGCATACGTTTCAGAGTCAACCAATTCTGCAAAACTTTTTATTTATTTTAGCTAGCAGAGATTATGGCACCAAGGGAAATTTATTAATTTTTACCTTCACTTGCAGCCACAACAGTCTCGGTGGTCAGGTGGGAAGTGGATGAACACATGGATCGGACCACCGATGGGGCTAGTGGCTTGGAGGCCAGATCCATCATGACCGGGCATTTCTGGGCATACACAACCAGAGATTTCCTGGCCTGCTGGAAGAAGGCCTGGGGAACGCGGGAGAGGAACGGACAACGGCGCACTACCACATCCATATTCAGTTACAAAGTTGACGGTGATTGTCCACGACCCTAAACACATGAAGAAAAAAGAGGTAATATATAAATTAATGTTGATTTTGATTTTAGAAAACAGTATCAAGCAGAGAACTGGGATAATTGATCAAATACTAGACGTACAATATTAGAAAAACTACTAAAACAAACATCATGTTTTCCATACATTATGCTTTGAGGGCTGTTGAAACCTACAGTCTATGGTTGAAACACATTCCTTGAAAAAAATTGGTTGGAGCTACAGGCAAAAAGAGTAATCAGTACTGTTACTTGTTTAAGCCCTTCAACAAGTGTGTTCCGTACTTGAGGATACGTCCTTCAATATCACGGACCTGAACCTAAAATAGTTTTGTTTTAGAAGTATTCCCAAATGTAACCACGCCTTTAAGTTCATGTTTGAGGAATTTCAGGGTATCAGCCTTTCTACTCCCACAACCTCACAAATGATGTCACAACCCTTTACATGTACGTCTGTTTCACGTAGCAAAACCAACACGGGTATCCTCATTTCCGGAGTTTTCATAAGTGTGGCAATGGAAAAGGCTTAACATCACTGTTTTGATCAATTAACTCCAGCGGAAATAAACGTGTGACTCAAGTAAGGTTAGCGTTAGTAACATACACATCTCTAGCTAACGTTATGTCACCGCGAAACTAAAAGGTAGCCGCGCATCATGCCCATATTAATACATGTCACCGGGGGCTCACCTTGCCAGCGCACTAGGATGTGTCAATATTTAGGGTTCCTAGAATTCACATAGTAGCGCTTGGTTAGTAAATAGTGTGTTGACCTATGGTTAACCAACCCTACGTTAGCCAAGATACCTTATACGAAGACGACTACAAGGAAAGGTGAATAACGTTATGCCACTTACCTCGGATGACCTTCGCTAAAACAGGAATACTCGTGTAGTAATTTCTTGAAGTAACAAATGTTTAGCGTGACAGCAACAAATGTATGTAGTGTTATGAGTATCTTCAAACGCTAAAGCCGATAAGAGAGATAACTTCGTTATCCTGCACTGAGGACGAACGACAAGGCTAGTGAGCGTGCAGCCGGGTTTATAAAACCCAGTTTCACGCACTTATCGCGAGAGATTCATGGTCACGTCATGGAATGTCTCCGCCTCCATTCAGCCGTCATTCCTTCTTCGCACGACTTGGCCCCGCTTGGCCCCAACCAGCAGCAATAAGGAAAATTCCCAGACTTTGTCAAACAATTGACAGGCGGAAGTGAGTAAGTTTTTTCCTATAAAAATAAACATGAAAAAAAGAAAACATCGCTCGGACTATGCCTAGACATAAATGTATGTATTTCACCTTACATTTGAGGTATACTTGTTTCGTTATAGACCGATTATATATATATAATGGCAATACATTCGAATTAAACTTCATTGTAATTGCACAAGTTAGCCTGTGTGACATTTAGTCCAAAGGAGCAGTGCAGCAACAGCGTCTTCTGCCGGTGCTTTGACTTAGCCTCTATTTAATAATGTGATGAAAGAAGTTCGGTACGCCTAGCTTTCAGATTGCGTTGAATGCCATTTCTCTATGGGCATACTGACTGATTTTGATTCGCAAATAAAAATACACAAAAGCTACTATGAACATTAGCAACCCTTACCAAACTGGTGTGGTCTACACTGACCCCTGGTTTCGAGCCAATGTAAAAACTGGGCCCTGGTGTCTTGCCACTGTCTTGCCACTTGCCACAAAAATCGTGTTTTTTATTACAATGCATTTAGACCAGAACTTCAGGTAAATAACTGGGTTTGATCATCATACTGAGAGATGGTTGGATATTATTTAAAAAATGTTTGTAACCGGGACTCTTCCAATGTCGCAATGACCTCCATGGATAGCCCAGAACATGGGAATAAAAAGTATTTTAAGCATACCTCAGAAGAGTTAAAAATCGAATGCTTTGCAGACTTCTTGAGAGAAAGTTGCTCATACAGGACAAAAGTTGCCATTTGTAAAACCAAAGGCATTTCAATACAAAGGATGAGTGACCCAAGTTGTCTGTAGCGGCGCCATTTTTGTGAGTTTATTAGCATGTAATTCAAGCACGAGGAGGAGACAGTACAAGGTTGCAGTAATGCGAACGTTGCAACCTTGACATTTTTAAATAGTATTCAATTCCATGATCCACTTTGGAACACACACACACACACACACACACACACACACACACACACACACACACACACACACACACACACACACAC
>JAOPJL010000026.1:17059380-17070016 GCA_027123545.1 Trisopterus esmarkii | reverse complement strand
GTGTGTGTGTGTGTGTGTGTGTGTGTGTGTGTGTGTGTGTGTGTGTGTGTGTGTGTGTGTGTGTGTGTCATTTGTATATGTATCGAGTTATGCAAATTGCACATTACAAGATATTAAAAGCTATTTCCCAGAAAAGTGACAAATCTAACTGTACAAGAACATTTTCATTACATTTTTCCATGCATGGTGACTGACGCATCTGCGAACACACACACAGATAACTTTGTGTGTGTACAGAACAGAGATGAGAGAGACAGAGGGTAAACCCATGTCCATATATCCTTGTGAGTGTGGAACTTTCGACGTTGGATGAGAGATCAGGTGAGGCTGACACAAAGCACCAAATCTGTTCTAACCTAGAGAAAATGTAATAAGAATATATAAGAAAAGCAGAGAGATATACAAATATGAAAGGCCGAGGCATCCAGGTAATATAAAAGCAGACAAAAGCCAGGCCAACACAAGGACAAATTAAAAAAATAAACATGGAGAAGGTTAAAAGAGAGCACAGGACCAACTGTGTGTGTGTGTGTGTGTGTGTGTGTGTGTGTGTGTGTGTGTGTGTGTGTGTGTAAAAGTGTGTCCTCCTGACGTTTTTTCTATAATGATCTAGTTATAATGAAAATAAACACTGTCAAATTGACAATAGCTATTTCTTAATTGTATTTGAACGCTAAGGATGTAATATACAATTTAATTGTTGTGTCACTAATTGGTTTAACGTATAGGCCTACCTAATGACACAATTAATCGAGCTGAATGTGTATGAAAAGGGTGATTTGATGAACTATGTTTATAAAGAAAATAATTTCTGCTATTGGACGAATCGAGCGCACCCCTAGATCTATGGTTTGTTATGTTCATCTTAAATCGTGGCAAAATACGGCTGAATGTTATGTCCGTGGACTGGCTTCAGACTAAACCGGAATATACGGAGGAAGGAGGGAAGCTTCCAGGCTGCGCCAGAGGCGGTTAGATGAAGTGGAGTACAGAGGTTGAGAGAATCCCTTCTTCTGAGAGGAGAAAGCCTCGGCTTCAGTGTTTTTCCTTGTTCCCAGGTGAATCGACGATCTAGCGTTTCGTGCCTCCGCTGGACATCGTGCTGACGATAAACACGTTTGATGATGACTGCTGTTTGGCTGTTAAGAAATGGGGGTGGGGGGGGAACCTCGCTAAACCCCCTACGGTCCGGGCGTTGGGGGGGGAAAGCAAAGTAGACCGCTCCGGATCCCCTCATGACTTAATTAGGGCTCTCTCTCGTTCTCCGCATTAGTTTATTGTATGGAAACAACTTTTATCCCGAATAGTAATCAGCTCGCCCAGAAGAATAGAAGCACAATAAGCAGCCCGTTTGAAGTTTCCTCCTCGTGTTATCTCGCGGGCCCTTCAACAGAAGCAGCGCGTCCTGGAGGAGGGGGGCGGCGGGCCGTGCAGATGCAGGCAGGCGTCGTGCAAAAGCCTCAACTGTTGCACGCTTCACCTGCAATTAGGGAAACAGATCCCAACACGGAGCATTGTTTTTCTGGATCGAGGCCCTCAAGGGTTTACTGATGTCCTAAAGGCATTTTTTAAATATACGAATTTTCAAATGATCGCGTTGACTAGCCTATAAACCACCTCCCCCTCCGCATACCTTTAATAATTCCGTTTGACCACCGCTTAAGCAATGTCACCCACTGAAAGAAATATGAATGAAAAATGTAGCTTAATCATGAGAGGGAATACATAGTCCTACATCTTATTCAGCTCACCATTTGACCAGCCATACTCATAAAAAAACATTTTAAATAAATGAATGTTCTTTGATGATGGTCCACAGATGGACATCGGCTCGCTCACTTGGTCTCTTAATTGGTGAAGGATTCTTAAAGATGGCCATCAAAAAGTACAGAGGTTTTATTAATCCATCTCGATTTGATTCAAAATAGTCTGCTTCGCCGCACGATAATCAATGTGACCTTTATTTTGACGTCACTGACTCCATTAAAATAAGAAATAATAGAGTTGGACAAAGAAAAAGAACGCAAGCGCCTGCTCAATGGTATTAAAAAGTACTAGGCTAATGATGACGCCGATGATGATCCTGTTTTTAGGATCCTGATCGGTGCTCGGTCGGCCTGGCCTGCTTGTGGCTTGGTCATGGTGGGCCTAAGCTATTTTTTAAATGGAAAAAAAGAAAAACTAAATTACAGGATTACAACTATTTTTAAAAATGACAATTTGTATAAACTGATTACAATAACAATTCAAAGTAGTTGTTATTCGTGTAAGCACATTTTACATGTTATCATTATTGATAATAATAATAATAATAATAATAATAATAATAATGATAATAAAATGCCTGTTATCTTTATTATATTGTTATTCCAAATCCTTTCATTATTATTATCCTATCATTTATATTTGTATTATTAATATTAGAATTTGTAGTTGTAGTAGGTAGGCCAAGTATTAGCAGTAGGGTATTAGGACTAGTAGGCTTGGTGTTGGTAGCCTATTCTTATATTGCTACGGGCTATGATATAGTATTAGGTTATAATAGCCTAAGTGTTAAGCATGAGGCCTATATAAGCAGTCATTATTATTATACAGCAGGCTAAGCCTACCAAGTTGGCTCGTAGTAAAGGAGTCTATTAGTCTTGTGATCAGTCAACTGTAATTCAAATCTGTTGGGTTATTTTGGAATAATTAATCGACACAACCTCAATTACTTTTGCACACTAGATATGATGGAGTCAATAAAATCGATGTTTCTATTTTCACTTGATTTCCAACATATCTGTCCATGGCCTTGTGATCCGCGTTTATATCTGTGTCATAGCGCCATCTATTGGTCATCTACCATATTTTACGGTAAAAATTGTATCTTCTGAATTTATATTTCATCACAAATAGCTATTTGGTTGTCCACTGCTGTACGTGTAAATGTCAGAATAATAGGTCTTATAAAAGAATTCGATGATTTATGATATGTGCGTGGCACAAATTGTATTATAAAATCAACTCTACAAGAAGAAATTTACATTGATTAAAAAAATAGAAAATAGATCAACCTTCTTAAAAGGATCCTTAAAAGCTAGGACTAGGCTATAAGAAAGGACATATTTTAGATTATTAAAGCAAAATACATACAGTCCTTGGTCCTTGGTTAACATACAATAGTGTGTATTACATTTTTTTTTCACTTCTACCAAAAATACCTGCATTGTTCCACTGGTCCAAAACACAATGTAGGCTAAGTAACATTAAATACACCAAGTCAAAAATAATGTTACATACATCAATAAATCGAGCAGGGCAGGGACGTGGAAAAACTTAAAAATGATGATGAAATAAATAAAGAACATATATATATATATGAGTTTTGTTATAGTTTGTTTGTTTGTTAGAGTCCCGGGACAGGCTCTTGGTGCCCTCAGAGTTAGGGTTCCTGAAAAGTAACCTTCTAAAAGAATCCTTCTAAAATGAAAGATATGTGTAGGACAGTATAATATTTTATAGGGTTATTGTTATTTACTATGCATGTGTCACAGTTGCAAAATGTAAGAACCACAACTGGGGTCTCAAATCAAAAAAGGTTGGGAATCCAGGCCAAGAGGTTTAGAACACCAATACATAGGCTACAATGTTGATACATAGGTCTCCTAAATACTTAACGGTTTGGGTCAATATTTTAATTTAATCCGTACCATTGACAGTCATGTTTATTTCTGTCGTATTTTGGATAATTGACAGATGGGTGAACAATGAAGGTGACAATATCTGTTTCGATAGCTTTGTTATTCACAATATAACACAATATAAGGTGTAATGTTCTCATACCATTATTTCATTACAATAGAGAACGAGGTAGAATAAGAACGCTCGTCTAATCTTCAGCTTTTAAGATTCCATGCTGTTGTGATTACAAATATTATCCAGCAGAGGGAGCTACAGAATGGGCGTGGAAATAAAAACTAACAAAAAATGACAATTTAGAAAAAAAGTACTCACATGTCCCTGCATTAAAAAAAAAATAATCAACTGTTTGACTATTATTTATTATTTAACGTCGCATTTTCATGATGTAGGTCTAAACCTTGACCTGTATAGGCCTATACCTATAGAATGCCTCACGAGAAATAATAAAACATTAAGACCTGAGCTCATTAAATACCACACTTAACTATTCATTAAAAAATATCTATAATTGCATTGTGATGGACAACTTTCCCTTAAGTGAACGCACTGAATGATCACGGTCATTAAACATACAGTAAATACATCCTCTGTGTGCCATCTGTCTCTGTGTATATCCGTCTGTCAGCCTGCTAGCTGTTGACACAATACTTAAGCAAGGCACCTGCTCACAGAGCTGCTGGGTTCAATACACACCTGGCCATTCACCAGGCCGTGAACACACACCGCACACCTGCCGGATTAGCCCTCCATATACCGGTCTGTCTCATTTCCTCCCTAAATTAAATCCATGAGTATCTTAAAGCAATATACATAAGTAGAGTTGATGTTCTCAGCAGGCAATCCCAGTATAAGGGTTTATTTTGGAAGATTGAAAGCAGCGGTCACATCATTTGCATATTAGTGATAGTTAAGGATTGCTTCCTCGCCTACAATAAAGGGTACTAATAGACTTACCGGTTCCAAGATCTTCGGTTGCCCTAAATGATGAATTCCTTTCCAAGCAAACGGAGTTTGGGAAAGCATGCGTGTGCATGTAACACAATATTTTTCCCGAAGCCAGATCTTAACCACAAATGCAACATACACAGATATGCGTGTACACAACACAGAAATAATGCTGTAGTAATTTGAAAACAAATAAATTGAAAATAAAGTTTTGATAAGGACCCAGTTTCAAATGTAAAATATATTTAATCAATCAAACCATCAATCTCTCAGTTATCCATCTTACCTGATAAATTTATGCTTTCCATGGAATATAATGGCAAAATTGATATTGATATATATTGACATCCATACACAGACATATCCATCTCCTATAGTTCTATTTATCTTTAAATATTGTTAATGTGTTTGGAACAATAATTTAGCAACATCTGGTTTAGTTAACAGTATCAAGGTGTTCAGGAAAAAAAAAGTTTATTAATTGGACAAGCATAAAAAAACTTTTTCAAACTACTAATGCAGTTTCAGTGCAATTCCAAAATATAACATTTTTCAGCAGGGCAAGTTAATCGTATGGTTCGAAACAACCTTTTATATATAATTTTTGATTATCTTTCAACTATTGTGCTAGCCAGCAGAAGCTTAAGAGTGATACCATTGTGAGGTAAACCTGTACACATACAATCTCTAACATACACAGCACAAGTTCACAAATTAATAATGAGCATATACAAGTACTATAGCACAATACAAATTAATGCATTAAAAAAAAAACGAAAAAACAAAACAAAGGTTGCAGTGGTTAGAGATATTTGGTTTGTGGGTTTTAAAAAATACCCATTTGATGTACTTCATATGTTAAATATATATATATATATATATATATATTTATTTATATATATTAATATTGGTTTATTACATTATACAACTACCAAGATGAGTTCAAGATAAAGGATGACCATAAGTGGAAATGTGATGGAGTTTCAAGAGTCCTTTCCATCCCTCTGGGCCAACTCTGCAGGGATGACAGCTATGACACAAGTTGAATCATAGGTCGACCATTGCTTCAATATAAATACGTGATTCTAGAGTCTTTTCCATTGAAGTTGGCATGAATGTTATTGGCAGGAGCCCAAAAAAAATAAAAAATAAAAAATAAAAATAAAAAAAAATCAATGCAGATGATCTTTCATGCCTTATAAATAGGAATTAACATAGTGTCTCTTCTGCGGTGTGAAACGTTCTTCCCTGTGGGTGGAGGGTTGTCAAGCCCCTGTCCAATACTGGATGCTGCCCTTATCACCAGTAACTACCTCCGGTACCTCCGGCAAAGTCATTTGGATACAAAGGGGAGGTTGACGCCGACTGTATTTGAACTCAGTCTGCAGGCGTGGTACACAGTTGATTTAGAAAAAACACTTTAGAAATAGACGGGACTGCTAAGATTGAAACCTAGACGAGGTACAAAGATGACAGTGTCACAACAACTTGGATGTGCTTCATTGAAGTGCTGATTTAGTCCTTCGATGCTACAGTCAGACTGTTAGAAATGTTCTGACCTGTCGCTGAAACGCCTTTTTTGCCTTTTATCAATGTTGCACTGCAGCAATTATTATTATTTTTTAATTCTAGCTCTGCTGTACTCTTAAACCGTAAAGCTGGAAAATTCAAGAGTTTACTGACCGGGGAAAGGTTAAAGAGACATGACAGAGCCAGTGCAAGCATACCACAAACAAATATGTTAATATCTTATATCAAAAACACCCCCTGTCATTTATCAGGGTGACAAACACATTATAACTGACACTTATTTTGTGGATGAGAATGCATAGTTGATGGAACCTCAGCCAGCGAAGTATTGTGTTAAATATGCAGGGGAAAAAGCAAGTGATAAATTAATTAATTTGTGCCATTGCCCCTAGTACATGAAATTTAAATAGCAATTTACTTTTAAGAAAGCACACCTTGGGAATATAAGACTTAAAAACATACCTGTCAACAGGAGTATGTCGTTTGCAGCAGAATTAAAGTATATTTCTAAAAAATACGAGCTGCAATCATCTCAGGAAATAAACAAAACAACTAATTGTAAACAGGGTCAAAAACAAAAACAGCATTCACTGTCAACCCAAACCTATAATTGCTTGTTTGTCATCTCAAACCCTAGTCAGCTCAGTGTTATCAAATGAATTGTGAGCGTATCGACTGGGTTGAAACACTAAAGGAAATATGCATCAAGTCAGTTTATTTAACATGTTGGCATTCTTCAGCATGTCTTATGATAGCCCACAGCAAGACCAAAATAAGAATCAGTGTGTGTGGGTGTGTGATACTTTGTGACTGCTCAATAAGATGGGATGGGGGGGGGGGGGGGGAAGGCATGGTCCCATGTTAAGGCCTCTGTTCTTAATGTCCCCGCAAGCAAAGGGACCACGGCAACACGCCCAACCATTAGCCGCCCACCTCCCGGCGCCTTCTGGTTCTCCATCTTCCAACTTACCTGATACACTCTTCCTCGGAGGGGCTCTCCGAGTCTTCATCGTCACTATCCTCCAGCTCAGGTAGGTCTCCCCACAGCAGCAGATTTAGGCCTGCAGTGTGGTAGTTTTGGAGGTGACAAGTTATTTATTGAAATTCGACAATTTTCAAATTTCAATACATTTACAACACAAACAATACACAAACAAAGAATTTATACTGGCCTGTAGCATCCAGTCTGTTGAGGGTGGACACAGCATCGCTATTGAACATCCAGAAGTGCCCATTGTTACAGGACAGGAGGCATGGTTTACAGGGGGCCACGACATGATAGCCGACAACATTGCCGCTGATAGGACAGTGAGTGTGTATGTGGGGAGAGACAGGGAGACAAAGGACAAACATATGTCAGCATTTCATAAAGAGTACCTGTGAAAACTGCTAGCGCTACCAGATAGCGTCTATTATCCCCCTGATGTTTATAGCATGCAACAAAGGCTATGGTATACAAAGCAGTTTGCTATGACCCATTTGGAGCTTATATGATACATTCAAGTAATAACATTGTAAGTTACGTAATACGTATATCTTATGCCAAATGGAAAAGCAGATATATCTATATCTGTCTGGGCCAGTGTAGGAATCAAAACCAACCGTACCATGTATATTAACTCAATAGACTTATACTTATACCACTTAAGACAGGCGATGTCTCTCAGTTTGCACTTGCAGCTTTCGGTGGAATAACAGCTGGCCACAAAGTCAACGGTCCTAGAGGGGCGTGTAAAAAATATACATTGAATGAACAATGCAGATTAAGAAATGAATCATGTGTTCTACATACCATCATTTCATGAAACATAGGTTACTAGAAGGAATAGTGTGGACCAATCAGTTAAAAAAAAAAAACAATTACACAAGTGTATAGCAATAACCAACTCATAATATTAAATTATAATAACATAAACACTTACCTATTAGGTGGTATATCGGTGGAAAACAGCTCGATCTCTGCATCTGCGAGAAGCACTGCTTTCATACCTCTGGTGCAGAGGAGACTTCCACAGAACACGCAGTTGACTTGGGTGACACATTTGTTTTTGAAATTAGCGTTAGATGTGGACATGGCTGTTACGACCTAGCCAACCTGTGCCTCACAACCTTTCACAGGCCAAGTTCTGCTCTCGATCACTAACCAGGCAGTGAATGTACGAAATGACTCCACTCATGAATAGGAACGTCGAGCGTTTCCCTTCCGTTCTTCGGGTTTAGAACAGTAATCTTTTCAGCATTTACCTACAAGCCGTCGAGGTCTGTGTCCTTGTGATGGCACTTTGTTTGCGAAGCCACGGAGCGTTACTGTTGGATAAACGGAGGGACGCGCGTTAATAAAGCGTTTATAGATAATTCAGCAACAACGCATGTAAATGAGCGTATAGCAAGCCTTGTTTGGCATTGCTGGTTTTCATCAAGACAGAATGTACCTCGCAGCTATATGGTTAGCTGACAGCTTTGTTGTTTATAACTTCCTGGTATTTGATAACACTTCCTGAAACATTCTTTAAACGACATCACAACGCACTGTGATTGGATGTAATTCACCACATGCCACGTGATTGGACATCCTTATATGACGTAGGCTCAAATATTCTCTTTCCCCCTGGAAACACATTTCAATTATTTGACAAATAAAGTGGAGGAATAAGAGGAACACTATTCCCATTTGCAAACACAATAAGACTTTTGAAATTTACTAGCTGGTGGATATTTCAAGATATTTACCAAAAATATAAGTAAGGTATTTCTGGTCTGGTAAAGCGAACCATGGTCACAGATGGTCATAGATTGTGTATAAATAGAAATAGGTCTTATGTCCAATATGAAATATACAGGCCTATATTATACGAGGCCTGTATATTTGTAAGGGGTAAGAACTACTGTCTCGAATCACATTTTCATTGGAATCACAGCCAATTGAATCTGCGGGGTCTCCCAACAATACCGTAGACATCATACCATTAACATTGAAATGCTTATACCAGATGCTATTCTCTTCCGTTGACTCAATAAGTAAATGTAGTCTAATTTTCACTTTAAATTATTGTCCCGGAAAGTCCCGTACGCTTTAAATGTAGGATTTAATTTAGGCATGGTCGTTCTTTAGTCGAGACTTGTACACTCAAAACATGTATTTTGGTGATGTTTCATGCGTAGTAGAAAATAGAATTTGGAATTGACAATAATAGACTGCAACTTTTCGAGTCAGTCGATAGAAAGTCCCAACAAATGATGGATGCGGTCCGTGCGTGAATGCGTCTATGCACGCCTGTCCTGCGCAGTGACCAGCCAGCCTCCTCGCTGTGCTCGCTCCAGGGAGGACCAGAACCACACAGTATCCTCGCGGTCGCCGAGACCAGGCGAGTACCCTAACTTTTAATTTCGACTCAGGAGTAAACAACAGTCGCCGTGTATAAGAAGTCCCAGTGCTTTTTTTTCTTCTTCAAAGGAATGAGCTTCCCTTCCCCTTACTTTATCTGCACGCTAACAGTTTTTTTTTTGAGGAGGCGTTAATGCACGGACTCACACGAATGGGAATACACAGCAGCGCCAAACTCACAATGCGCCCCGAGTGAAGACCGACACAGACATTACAGAGCCGCGGGCAGATTAAGAGCTCGTATTTTCCGTGGTGTTTTTCCAACTCGGTTGCAGTAGCACTTCTGGACAATTGACTTATTGATAATAAAAAAAATTGCCTAACTGCGCGGGCAAGTCGCCTATTTGATCCCCGACGCAGCCATGACGTCTCCGGCGAAATTCCGAAAGGACAAGGAGATCGTGGCCGAATATGAGACTCAAGTTAAAGGTAAACTTTTTCACATCTTTACGTTGAACTGCCCTACATTGTGGATGGTCGGACACTGATCCAAATAAAAGCAGTGCAACACAATGTGGTAACCCATTTATCCCACTGCATGAGCTTTCCAACTCGTTTCACAGCTAGCTGCATATCTGTCCAGTTTCGTATGCTCTTGGGCAGTGAAATGCTATTAGGATATTTTCAGCATTTGGGATTGTGGCATGAACGACTTCAATCATTCAAACAATATGATCATGTATCACTAAGCATCTGCCAGCCTGCAGCTACACATACACTGCACATACGGTCAACAAAGCTCAATGATTGTTGAATTGTGGTTTGATATGCAGATATTTAGTATAAACACGAGTATATATACGAGGCCCATGTGAAGGCTATCCATTTGTGTGGGTCGTAGGCTGTATCCCCTTTGCTAGGATTCGACATGCCGGTGGAACAACGCAGGGCGTTTTCTCTCTCGCCTGCATGTCTGTGGCGATGTGTTGGCGTTCACGAGGCGCTGCAAGTGTAAATTGTGCTACTAAGCGTATCCATGTGTCCGGAAAAAAAACTGTTCTAAAACGACGGTAATCGACATGTAACCCTACAAGGAGTCTCCCACGTATTTACCCAGAACTAGCAAAGCACAATATCATGCAAGAGACCTGG
>JAOPJL010000026.1:16922231-16942077 GCA_027123545.1 Trisopterus esmarkii | reverse complement strand
ACACACACACACACACATGCATGCACACACACACACATCCATATACATACATACAAACAAACATACATACATACATACATACATACACACATATATACACAATTGGAAACGCAAGGGATTTTGTGAACAAGAAAGCCTAACAAGTTGTTTTGATGACAGACCCCCGGGGGATGTAGTTTCCCTCCTGGAGACACACAGGGCAGGGCACAGTGGCAGTTCGTGTGCATGGGGCCATGAGGAAGCAGCTAGGGAGAAGGCTGCGATGAACAGGTAGCTTTAAGCAAGCTGCTAGATACCCTCTGCAACCATAACGTCTGTGTTAATTCATCCGCACAGAGCTGCCAAAGCTCAGACCACTGCTTCAAATGTCAGCCCCATTTCGAGTGTCAGTGTGTGTGTGTGTGTGTGTGTGTGTGTGTGTGTGCGTGTGTGTGCGCGTGTGCGTGCGTGTGTGTGTGTGCGTGTGTGCGTGTGTGTGCGTGTGTGTGTGTGTGTGTGTGTGTGTGCATGTGTGTGTGTGTGCGTGTGAGTGTGCATATCTGTTAATGTGTGTTTCAGTGTATGAATGCACATGTATGTACATGTTTCGGCTCCAGTACTTACACATGAGACTGCTCTACTCAGGCTATTCATATTACCACAGCATGTTAGGGGGAATTGGACTGGCCTGTGGTTATTTAGATAGTATCTGTCTGGGTCATGCATCACAACAAACAGAGTAGAAAAGGTTTCTTGGAAAGCAGATTGTGTACATCGTCATGTGCATTTCCTTGTTTCTAGGTTAGGTTATGAGAATGGATTAGCATGTGTGTTTTTTGTAGTAGAGTGGTCACGAGTTGGGGGTAATGTCTAAATATTTCATTGGAGATACTGACCTTATCATGGCATTCAAATTAGTGAAAATAAATAAAGACTATGATAAATTATAGAAGATAGAAGTTATGTTGTAAATTTCATAAATACATTTGATAGAATTCTTTAAAATCAGTAATCCATTTACTTTTTCAAAGATAAGTTAATGTTAACATAATAAATCCTAGAATCCGCCTTTATTTGACAACATGTTGGGCACCTTCTCAGACTTAATTTGACAACAAATTGTAGAAGACGTTTCAGGTTATTGTCCACAGGGATGGAATCAGAGGTCTGTGACCTTTCCCTCTCAGCTTTATTTATACACTACATTACACAAGCCAGGCATGTGCCATACAGTATAGAATTGCTCAAAAGGGTAAGTGGAAACTGAGTTATCACAGCATGACACTTCTACTTGTAACTAAACTTGTAACTTTTTAATGAGAAGATTATTTGTAGATACAAGATCAGGATATTTGTTTCATTTAATTCCAGAGTTGTCTTTCAGAATTAAATAAATCATCATAAGACCAGAGTGGAGTAGGCCTATTACAAATAAATGAAAACAACTAGACCATATTGCCTTATTCTGAAATTATTGCCAAAGAAACCCACGGGTATCAGATTTTTTTTTGCTCCTCTGATAACCACAGCAGATACAAAAAGAAATGCTGAATGTAATTGCAAAAATTAAGTGGAGATCATTCTATTATGACGGTGAATGCGACGGTACTATCTTAAGTTTAGCCAATGAATTGCGAAGCGGACAAAACACAAGGCTGGTGGCGACATCTATTGGTTAAAACATTTTCTACATTTATTCACAAACTTGTTTCTGAATTATTGTAAATCATTTTGTTCTGTATTATTTCATATGGTTGTGTTATGTTACCTTCTGAAGGGTAGTGGATTATCACATTTATCAGCACAATTTGGACTGTGTATACATCTTTACTCAATACGTTTTATTTTATATATTTTGTTACACAAATATTTATTCATGTCTAGCGAAAATATAACAAATGTTCACCAAAACGTTTTCCTATGTTGGTCTAATTGTAGGTGGAATAATGGATAAATCGAACAGTACCTATGAGTAAATCCGGTGCGGTATCTGTGTACTTCCCCTTTAAATCCCAGCGTAGCCAACTCGTGCCATGACGTCAACAGTAAAACCTGCTCTGGCTGGGTTGGCTGCTGTCGCTCGGAAAGTAAAGTGTTTCGCGTGTGCCTGGCGTCAGAGTTTTTGTTGTCTGTCCTTCACTTTGTGTGTCTGTTTTAACTCTAGCGACAACGATTATAAACATTTTAAATCAAAGACACGGATTTTTATATACCAGTATTTTAGATCAAATACTTTTCCGGAAACTGGCTGGCGGGTCTTCGAGATGGATAAGCTAACTGGTAGCTGACTTGCTATCAAAGATCACGGGTCAAGAATAGGATTCAAGCTAGCATGCTAACGTCTAGCTCGTTTGTTAGCGCTAATACCTGATCACTCAACTAAGTTGGGCCGTGTCGTCTTTTATACTAGACTGTATTTTTTTTCTCTTTGTGTACGAGCCGAACTTGGCACAGGCCGCCGGCGAACCCAGGAAGAAGGGACGCGGCACACAAGAAATAACTGAAGGTGGATCTTAGTATCTGTCACAACATGCTGTCCAATGCACAGAACCAGCCACTGTTCCCCAACCCACAGGGCCAACCTATCCCCGCGGGTCAGCTCTTACAGTTTCACGTGAAACCCAGTTTACAGATTAAGAAGAATGCCATTACAGACGACTACAAGGTGACCAGCCAGGTGCTTGGCTTGGGAATCAATGGCAAGGTGTTGGAGATATTTCAGAAGAAGAGTGGGGACAAGTACGCGCTCAAGGTAAATCGCACTCTGTGCTGTGTCTGTCCACATTTAAGGTCAATCATGTGTTTTTAATATTAACATCTCCGACCTGTTAACGTTTAAAGAACACAGCATGATACTTATCGTAACCTCTCTGCTATGCTCAGCTATTTAGGGAAAATTGGAAGCTCTTGGATACCTTGTTAATAAAACGACGAATCTGTCTTTTGTGGTTTAAAATAAACTGTTAACAATTCTGCTAACACAAACACCGTTGTAACATTATCTTTTAATCGTTGTTGAACAGGTATGTCTTGTATAACTGCTTGGAACTTGGGTTCATGTCAGTGGTTCTTCCAGGAAAATAGGATATTGCCACAGATGAGCCACTGGTCTATTGGTCAGCAGTAAGTGAAAGTAGCCATGTTGCAGATATTGAAGCCTGTTAAGATATATTCTAGATAGTTGTACGACACATTTACATTTTTGATGACACGAGAATAAATTACACCATAATTGCATAACATTGGCATGACATACTAGTAAACAGTAGTTTGTGGCTGGTTTCAGTAATACACAAGTGAGGTTTAACTAATCAAATTCAAAACATTATGCGGTACTCACCTGTCATTGTCAAGTGTTTCTTTTTGTCTGTGTAACTGAATACAATGCTCCAATTTTGAATTACTTTTTACGTTTGGTACATGTTTTTTTTTATTTTTTATAGTTTGCCGAAATCTTAACGGATCATAGGATTGATGCCTAACTATCATAACATGGTTTCTTGGAATTCTGCTACTTGTTTTTGATGGAAATCAACTAAATCTTTCCCTGTCCGTTATTTATAATCAAAGGGAGTGACGGATACATATATCATTGCAATTTCAAAAATAATCTATGCCTTTAAACTCCCCCTCACCTCTCATCATCTCAATCCATCAGCAAACATTTACATAAACCCACATTAGCTAACAAGCAGAAATAATGAATGCATCCTCAAAGACATCATTGAATGTAGTATGACCCTAACCCATCCCTCCATTATCTTTTATTTTGGACCACAGTCATTATTTCCTTCTATTCTTTGCCTGACTGCCCCTGCAGCAAGTTTGCAGTTTGCCTGTCAATCGATCTTCCCGCACACCTGCGTTGAAGGGCAGACTATGACCTAATACATTGATATCTGAGCTGGCTGTTTCATGAACTTATATCCTGGCTATTACTTTACCTGACGTCATCACCATCCAGTCTATTCCATTCATTATTCTACTTTAGATGTGAGGTGGCTATAAATCAGTTCGATCCAAGGTGACCTCATTGTAAGGAAACAGATTTGTTGACCTGATGAAAATTTGACGTGATAGAGTATAGGCTGTATTTGATCTTTAATGTGGTAATTTAGGCAAGATGGACAGAGTATCGCCATTTCCATGTCTATGTTTAATATAGATGGTGTAGTTTTGTGTATTTAGGGGGATGTGTGTGAAATGAAGACAAAAGGACAGCTGTATGCTGCCTTTGTTATCCAGCTGTCAGTCACTGCTATCGCCCACACCCACCTTGAAAGTAGTTCATCCATAATTTGATGAGTTGTCCTTTATTCTGGGACTTTTTTTTTCCCTTTTTTTTTGTGTATAAATATCTAATGATGAATTAAATGGTATATGTTGCAGAATCATACTGGGAATCAGTGAACTAGGTAGTGTTTCATTGTCAGTTAAATAATTACATTGAGTTTGTGGTTCGATTCTGTTCCCTAGTTACGGTCTTCACAACACCAGGGTAAGTAGATCAGTTTAGAATTCCTCAGGATTGTGCTCAAACATTTTCAGGCTTTATTGTTGTATTGTTATTATGTGTTTGAGAGTTTTATCCCTGTCCCCATACAATTAAGTCCATCCCCATGACAACACTGCAAAGTGAACTTGTGACTTAACCTGGATGCCCCTACTAGGTAGCTAGCTAGATGCAGAACAGGGCTCCATGAATTGCCAAACATAGTTTTCACTATCCTTTCTTTGGCAAGTCTCAATAAATTAAATAAGCCACCTGACTGGGCCAATAATCTGCCAAAGATGGGGTGTTTTCAATATTTGGTTACAATAAATCTTTGTTTATATGACAATATTGACGAAGGCTGTTCTGAGCTGATTAATAATCGTTCAAAACCACGATTACTAGTGCCGTTGTATAGACTAGGCTTCATCTGTTGTACATGTTTGTTGACGTTGTAAGGGGACTTAACGGCCCCCTTAACCAACATCGGCTCTGTGTTTTTCTCACTTGAATCTCTTTGGCAGTGGCTAACGCTCCCTTTGTTAATATATTCATGGTCCTTGTATTTATTTTGTTTCGACTTAAATGATCAGCATAAGTATATTCATGAATGATGATTAAATGCTGTATTAGGATAAGTAATGTTTTTAATCTTTTTTGAGAACGCCATGTTTACTTTCTGGGTGAGTGCATCAGCTTTGCCACCTGAAATATGGGTCTCGAAACACAATCTGATTAAATGATTGTTCTTTGTAATCCTCTTTGCCTAGAATAACACCTCTTGTGAAGTCATCAGGAAAATATAAACAACTATTTGTACGCCATCCATTATTCTCTGATGGCAGCCCTGGCAGGAACCTTCAATTTAAAGGATTTTAGCATGGCTACTAGGTTCAAGTTTAGACTTTCCCTCAAAGAAACTGAAATTCATTGCTTAATTTCTTCTTGTTAAGCCGTACTTTCCCAGGGAAACCAAGCCTGTTGAAATGTTGTCGGTACACCATAGTCAAGCCAGACCTCCGGGTCCAGCACATCAAGTTTATTTGAGGGATAACAGAGAAAGAAGAACTTGGCTTTGAGTTCAGTCATGTTTGAGAGAGAGAGAGAGGAAGGAAGGAAGAGGAAGGAGGTGTTCCTCTGTTCTGTTATAATAACTTCACACTCTCATCCTTGAGCACAACATGTATACCACTCCCTCTGTTTTTTGTTATGTTAGCATAAATCCGCTCTTGTGATTCCCCAGATCTCAGTGATTTGATTAGTTTGACATTCTGTATGATCCGGAATTGGATCAGCATAGTATTCAATCAAACTGGTTATAATTGACTGTAGAAGGCACAATTAGATGGTCTCTGTCTATGCCTCCTCACTAGACTATTGTGAACAATTTTATTTTAGATGTACATGACATTGATTTATATTTGTAGGAATAGGCGAATAATAGGGTTGAGAAATCCAATCGGTTTGGCTACTTTCTATCTCACCAACAGACCAGATTTTTTTCATCAAGGTCTCTGAATAGCCCTCTGAAAGTACCTAACACAAATAAGCTTCCTCTAAATGGTTCCTGGTTAGGGTTATGCACAGGTTTACCTTTTAACTATGATTTAAAAATTACAAATTTGAACAAGAGCATACTACAAGGAAAAACAAAGTAGTACAAAGTACAGATTGAATCATGAATGTGAAATTTGTTCTAGCAACTTGTTTAACTTATTTTCGGTTTAATTTCTACAAGTTATAGAACTGTGGGAAAAAACACTTCACGTCAACGTTTGAGTTGAGGTAATGTTAGCCATTGTCAGAAAAGCCAAATATTGGATGATTCTGATTCTGATTGGATGATGTTTGGATACGCAAGCCACCCGACTTTGACTGATGAGTGGTTCTGAACCACTGATGTAAATTGTTCTTCTCAAACAGAATGTCTTTGTTGACCTGAATTAGGGTTCCTATAACACCTCCACTGGACTGCCCACACAAAATGCCGGCCTACCCACAAACGCATGCAAACACAAGACAACTACACACTCAAAACGGAACCCCCTCCCAGCTAATGTAAAGATGGCAGATTGGATTTATAAGTAAGCTTCACAGTCTGTCTTTGCGTTTATGTAAAGGAAGCAAGTTATCTGATGCAGATGGGGATTCACAACATGAGTCAGGAAGGTGTGAGGTGAAATGGGGAAGGGTGGGTGCTTAGTCTTCAACAGAAACTAGTATACTGAAAATTAACTGCTAATTCCAACTCATTGCTTTTGAATGTCGTCTGGATCTCGTTTCCTGTTCCTCTTTCTCTGTTCCCTATCATTCTAATCCAACCCATTTTGGCAGTTAAAGACCTATTCATAACGTTGAAACAGAGACTGTTTGATTTAATTTGTGAATTGAGAAATTAAACCGTTAAAACCCCTTCCCCAAAACATTAAGATAAATAGATCAACCAGAAAAAAGCACATTGTATAATTAAAAATTATACATTTTGCTAGCTCGTAGCTTAACAATACCTGGAAGTGTTCTGTTTTATCTGTAGTCAATTTTGCTCGATAGTGATTCCAATAATGTTATCAATAAAATCAAACTATATAACAGATTTATCTACAAATATTTCTTAATTTGTAGAATAAGCTACACTGAAGGTTTCCTTTCTCACCATAATGTGTCAAGTTATGGTGAGAGTACTGGACAATTGTGTCACATTTATTGGCCGGTCAAATCTTTCAAATTGGAGATCATAGGAGTAGTGTCAATATTAATAGACATGTTTGGCTACAATAAAGGAGAATAAAATATACTCATCATATTTAGAATGTATTGCTCAGGCCTTTGCCTTAAGCAGCAATGCTAGGCAAATAATTATTTATTTAAAACATGACACACATTTCTTCTTTCCCTGCTGTGTCATTTTTATATTATACTATTTTTGCATCGATCCCAGCCTGTATAGGCTGTATAGGCTTTGGCCCAGTGTGCAGCCAACTGACTTGCATAGACTGATCTTTGATCCCATTATCTTATTTGCCAATTAGTAAGAACAGGGCATTGACTACGTGACTCCAGCTTAGGGCTGTGCGACATGGACAATCTTCTATCACAAGATGAGTCATTTCATATCTTGATAATGATATCACATTATAGTACATTTTCTTTCATTAATAACCCTATCATTTGAATTCAGATGAAAGGCACTTTATTTTTTCTCTTATTTTGAAGTGACATTGAGACACAGAACGGATATCAAACATCTAAAAAAATGAATGAAATGTTTAGGTGAAAATAGTTTCAAGATTCAGAAATATCCAAAAGTACAGCCAATTGGAAGCAATTGGAATGATAGAGGAAGTATCCATTGATAGCCATTTTTCTCTGTTCCCACGATATATATCGTCATATCGAACAACCCTACTACAGATCTTTGATTCCACTACAAAAACTGATTATTTTCCTGTACACTGACTTCAACATGGCCTCTGTATTCAATTCATATAATAAGTGACCCTTATAATCAAGTCATTTCCTCTCAAACAAGTCACACAAACCAGGGCACAAGGATCTTTGTCCTAGAAACTGCTAAAACGTTATTATTATCCCTCTTTAGAATCAGCACAACACAATTAGTTATGTCATGATCTTTTGCTGCATGTGGCAAAACAACAAATGCACAAATTGATAGATCTAGATAATCAGGGAGAATCCCTGGCAGATGCCTGTAATAAGGTCACTTCTTATCAACACACAAACATGTTTGCTGCTTTATCAGTAGTCAGTGAACACTCACAGTCACACGCTGTATGGTTGGTGTTAACTCTGCGGCAGATAAGAGGCTTTTCTAACATGGTTTACTTTAACCAGCCGTCCTACTGATCTTCCTCCAGTCCCCATCCCCTTCCTCCGTCCTATCCATCTCCTACCTCCACTCCCTTCTTGTCGGAGGAAGCCTCAGGCAGGTGTAGATGCGTCTTCCTCCCAGAGTGGACCAACCCCCCTCTTCCTTCCCTCGGACCTGCCCTAGGCTCAGTGGCTTTTGTATTGTCTGGATGGGGGCTATTGTAGGTCCATCTGCCCCCCTCTCTGCCCCCTACTTCGCAGTGCTTACTGTTTAGCCTCAAAGGGGCCGCAGCAGATGGGGAGCTTTGCGGTCACAGCAGCACCAGCAGAGCGTTTAAGGGGATATGGGGTGCGGAGTGTGTACGGGTCTGTGTTGAGGCTACTACTGCATGCTTTGTTTGTGAATGGAGGCGTTCTATATCGGGAGGTGCTCATTTGATTTTTTTGTTCAACACATCTGCACCAAGACGTATCTTATTACGCTCTCGGCATATCTGCAGATAAACCATTATGTGCACTTTATGTGGGACTTGAGTATGAGATTTGGTGCAGTGAGTCAGTGGTCCCTGCAGTGCATCAAGGTTGAACTTGACGTCCCGTTTCCTCTCACAACCTGACGGTGGCCCCACAGGGAGTTGCATCCAGCAGCTATTGGACAGCTCACACATTGATGATATGCAGGAACTACTTATATAACTACCCACTGCGTATCTGGCAGTGGGTATTCTGGTGTATCCTCCAGAGATTGTAGATTACATTAATTATTCATTAGTCATTAATTAAATGGGGTCAGCAGGTCAACATTTATTCCATATAAATACAAAAAGATTTAGAGTCAAATAACTTGTCCCACACTATAACTTTTTATTCTTGAAATATTATTTTCTAGAACTTTAGCAGTTACGAAACATTATGAATTGTCATACCAGGTCATTAGCTCAGCTCCTATAGAAAAGCCAACCATGGCTGCATTGGTTAATTAATTAATGAGCAACATATGTAGTACAGATAGGTCTCTGACTGTGTGGCTTGGTGGTTTCTCTGCGTCTGCTGTGACGCAGGAAGGAGATGGTGCTCCTGTTTGTTTTGACTCAACAGGTGCTTTGACTCTTGTGGGTTCAGCTCTGCGATAAATCAACAGATCAATACATTGCTATTGTGTACCAGCTCTCCTGGTTACAGAGATAAGCCCGCCGCCACTTAATTCACCCGCCCTTGCCCTCTCATCCCCTTTTCACAATCTGATTCTGAATTTGATCTAATTTAGCCCCTCATTTGATTCAAGATCCTCTGTAGACGGCGCCATTGGTAGCCCGCAGGCCATACATCCTTCCCTAGCGGCCCGCGTCTATCCTATCACGTTACTAATGTGACTGATGCCTTTAAATCTGAACAGGCCACCAGTCACTGAGGAGGCGTTACCCAGATACTGACAAATCCCCTCCTAGCTCACAAACACACCCGCCACACTACGAGAAGAAGTGAGAAGTATGTGGAAGTAATGAGTCATAGCAGGGGCGTTGGGTAATGATGAAGTCAAGAGGTTAGCCCGTAGGAAGCCTTCACTGATTAAATCAACCAAAAACTATCTCCAAGAAGTAAAGCTGCACCCAATGTTATATACTTTATGTAATACTTCTACTGAATCTATACTCTGATTTAGCATATAGATCCAAGCATGCATACAAATCCCTCATGAGTTAGTTTCGTCTTTGTGAAGCCACATATTTGAATTGTTATTTAATTCATTTAGCTAATGTTTTTGCATACGTTTTTGCACATGTTTGATCACTTGATGGCAGGATGTAAGTGTTATCCATACTTCCATGTATGGAGTGTTCAAGCTGTATTCACTCTCTTCACTATCTATCACGATATGGGTCATTTCATATCTCGATGGATATATATGTATATATCAGGATATAGTCAATTTTCTGTCAATTCTATGTAAAAAATGTTTACCTGTTGAGCAGAACTGTCACAAATGAAGAAAAAAAAAGTTATAATTAACATATAAAAAACTAAATAAATATTAAAGTATTGTCTCTGAAATTTCCAATAGTGCAGCAAATAACATGTATATGTAAATAAAAGTACACATCACACATCTCCAATACTGCAACCAGTAAACCGACTAAGAATATTTTAGTATCAAAAACCAATATGAAACACTCTGCTTCATGTTCTGCTTCCAGACAGCCAATGAACTGAATAAGTACTTGGTGTAACTCGGCTCGTCCGAACGCCCGTTAACATGTATGTGAACCCACTGTTTCAGCTGGAATTCAAACACTATATGCGATAAACAAAATGGCGTTTCCGGCTGAAAATCCATCCATACGTTAGGACGTCATTCAGTGACCTCGTTGGGCATGTTAATAATTCTGTATGGATGCTTTTGCTGTCAATTTCAACAAAGCAAGCAAACTCAAGCTACGACTGACTATTTCAGAGCTGTGGAACTCTGAGCTTTTGAAAGACCTGGCAATGCAATGGGCACTCTTCACAAGGTTGTCTTAACTGTCTGGGCAGGTCTTGTGTAATAGAAGTGCGTCCTGCTTGACCTGGGTGGAGCAGCACTCTCTCTCAGAAGGGTCTGGCCCATGGCAGTCCCGCCCAGGCAGTAGGGGCCACCAGTCAGGGCAGCGCCTGGTGCTGCTGCCCAAAGAGCAGACAGGGTTTCTCGCTCTCTGGAAGCATGCCCACTCCTGTGTTGTGGGCAGGAGAGGAATGTTAGGACACAATGGGAATTTGAGAGTCAGAACACTTGGGAAGGCTTCCCAAAGTCCATGGGAAGACTATTGGGCTGAAGAATTTCTCATCTTGTCAATATTTTTGTTGGCTTTGATGGCTTGTGATTTACAGCTGTTAGAAATTATAGGGTATGTATTTGTCATGTCGATCCCTTTCCTTGTGAAATGTTATTGAAATAATAATCTCTACAAGTCTTATTGTTAGGGTGTGTTAACCTGGGAGCATCCATGAGCAAGATGCCTTCTCCATTAATGTAGCAACAATTATAATCACTAAGTCATTTTGGATTAAATCATCTGATAAATGACTAAATGGTATTATAAAGGGAGATGTCCAACACATCACATACCCTGTATTGGCCTCTAAAGTGAAGGTGAGCTGTCTATCCAAACCCACCCCCTACTCTTTTAGATATGCTTGAGTAGTGGGGCAGGGCCTTTATTTGACCAAGTGCCTGTGTAACCACTGAAGCAGAGGGTGTTTTTTGTAGCAAGCATCAGGCTAGTTGCCATGTTATTTATGATGGTGGACCACAGATAGAACCTCCTATAAAGAGGTCCACTAATTAAAATTTCTGCTGAGCCAAAGGCGTTAACTTAGATTGAAGCCGAATTTTCCTGCGTTTCTATTGAGGTGCATGCCTAACCAGCAACTTATCCGTAAACCAATGTATGTCCACTAGGGGTGGGAATTGGCAAAAATGTAATGATTCGATAGTATTGCGATATTTGGGCCACAATTCAAAATTATTGTGATTTTACTACTAATACTAATGCTAATAAAGATAAAGTATTGCCTTTCGATTCTGCGATATATTGCGATTCATGTTTCCCATGTTATTCAAAGGCATTACAAAAAATTTGTAAACTAAGAATAATCAACTCACTTCAAATGTCACATTAGGACCATAATAAGAGCCCTCTCACATGAATGCTGAGCTCCCTGTACATAACTTAAAATATTTAATTACATGAGAGTAACATAAAGCAGACATAATAGAGTAACATAAACCTGAGAATAATAATATAAATAAGAGTGACTTAGAGCTTCAATCATATTGCGATAAAACAACAATCGTGTACTGCTAGAGTCCAGTCCGGGCAAGGTCATCAACAATAACGACAATCAATGGGAATATTGTCATTTTTGTTACGAAAAAAGAGTTGGTCAACATGCTACTTGCTGTCAGAGTAAACTAAATAAATAATATATATCAATATAGATATATATTTTTAATATTACAATACTTGCTACTGTATCTATATAATTGCGTGTGCAAAATATTGTGATCGTGACTGAACAGAATTGTTTTTTTCCCCCCACAACTAATGTCCAATTTCAATCAAATTGCAAACTGTCTCAAGCACATGAGTAACATATTTCCTTGCTCGTCACTGTTAGTCAAATAATGACTGTCATGTCATTAAGCTGCATTTGAATGACATTGTATACTGATATGTATTTGAATGGTATAATGTAAAACAAAGTGTAAAATGCAGGCTCTATCCAATAGCAGTGAGTGATGGCCTGCTGTTTATGTTAATGGCCACAAGAGGGAGGTCAAATACATTAAATAAATAGGTCCTAGTTCACACTCACACAATGTGGTGAGTGCTCTACCATTTATATTATACAAGGATGGGAACAGTCTTTATACAATGGAAAAATCTCATTCCATTCCCCTTGGAAGTATATGGATAAAAAAACATCCAAAATCCATAGCAACAAATGGCAAAACCATAAACCTTTAAGTTGTCTCATGCCGTGTCCATCTTTTCTGTAATTACTACTTTTTATGTTTATTGTGTAAGGGTTACATTGTTTTATGAAATATTTGGATCCCTCAAGGTTCGGTGTATGTCTTTTGTCTGAAAATATTCTAAACTACGTGTTCAATGGACACGTATCTTTGGATATGAATTCCACCAGCTTATGGCTATAGCCTCCTCTGCATGGTGGGAGGCAGAAGGGACCAAGAAGATGTCTTGCGGGATTGTTTGGTGGGAGTAAGCTTGTTTGGCCCTCCCCTCTGCTGACTGTGACGTCCTGACGTGTGGTTCATGATGTTGCCAATGGGGTTGCACTACACCCCCCCTTTAACTTACAGAGCTTGCAGACTTATTACTTCTTGTCTAAGTCTCGCCATGTATTGCAACGCTGCCAGAAATTCCCCCCTTCTTGGCTTCTATTGCAAGTAAAGGGACCAACTCCTCTGATCCTGCAGCCATCCACTCAGTTAGATATTTATATTTAACTTGCCGCAGCAGTGCGTAATGCGTTAACCTTATGTTTGCCTGTTGAAATGAAACTGACTCATTCTGCGCATGCACATGAGATGAAAGCTTGCATATCTAAGTATGTGGATGGAGGAATCCAAAATGGGAATGGGAATACACGGATTTGCATACAAATATGAAGTATGATGATATTTGAACTCTAAATGATTTTTTTATGTATGGTGACAGCTCTAAACCACAGTCCTGTCTGTCTGTTGTCTGGACTAGTTACAGTAAATGAAATGTTGTGTAGGTACGCTAACCGTCATTCTAAGGTGAAGGAAAGATGATGGCTATTTTTCTTAATGAAACATGACACCAGTCGACCTGAAAGTGATCACTGCCAAACCCTACCGGTTAAAATGACACATTCGCCAATTTTGGTTTCCTAAATTCTGAACGATTTCAATAACCTTCTTTATCTAGGTGGATGCAGATCTCTTTTTGGCTATGGCTTATTCTCCCTCTCTGTCCCTCTTGTATCTGTACAGATGCTACAAGATTGTGCCAAAGCCCGCAGGGAGGTGGAGCTTCACTGGAGGGCGTCCCCTTGTTCCAACATCGTACGCATCATTGATGTTTATGAGAACCTCTACCAAGGTCGAAAATGTCTGCTCATTGTCATGGAGTGGTGGGTACAACTGATGCAACTTCACTCTTTTGACAGATCTGTATTGGTTCATTATTCTAATTGTTATTCCAATAGCACTTTTTTTTTTTAACAGATGGACTTCTTAATTGTTTTCACTAGTTGACGAGTAAAGGCAAATTTGAAGATGAGCAGCAGGTTAATTTTCCAACATAAGCCTATTTACTGTATGACCAAAGTCTGTCTGTTCCTGTTTCTAAATTCCAGACCATTGTATTGATTGTGCGTCAGGGAGTTTAGTTCATACTTCCAACGAAGTATGAACTAAAAGAAAGAGGCTAAGTAAATCAGGCTGATCACTGTGATTTGACAGCCTAACATAGTTAGTTATAGTAGAGTCATTCAGCAGGACCACAAGCTCATTCCTACAGCAATGGTTATTATTATTCTTTGGGCTCGTCCAATTAGAACAAGGTATCTAGTGCCCATTTTCCACAGACAGTACCAGCTCGACTCGCCTCAACTTAGCCCACCTTTTCTTGCGTTTCGATCACCAAAATCTGGTACCTGGTACTCTTTAGTCTCGACTCCGTCGAGGTTCCAAGAGGGCTGATCTGATACTATTGTGAGACGTAAACAGGCTGCTGGCTACTGATAGGCCAGAGAGTTATGCCACTGGACGAGTGCGATGTCCGAGCCTGACACCCTACACCCGGCATATTTAAATACTAGCATCAGCGTTCAGTCCACAATAGTGATTGATTATTAAACATGGCACAATCAGAGCTTAAGAACACGTCATGGACCATGACTGAGGTGGAGACACTCCTGTGCGTAGCCCTGTCTGTTAATGTTTCGTGAGGATAAGTACGTACATGCACATGCGTGCTCCACCCACATTGATGAGGGACTTTATTCTAGATGGGAACACGACGTGGAACCAAACCAAGTAGTGCCACGCTAAGTCGCGGCGAGTTGAGCTGGTACACTCGGTGGAAAAGAGGCATAGGTGAAGTCTTAAATAGATCAGCTGATCACACACAGCACCAGCTTGACCGCAGTGACTGACTGCTGTGCAGAACGCTGTGGAGAATTGTAGACCAGTTTAAATTAAACGGCTTTACAAGTTAAAGTAAAAGTGTAGTTTCCCTGGGAAACTACACATTGTTTAAAATTAGTTAATTCTATAATTAAGGGTGGCGCAATTTAACATATGACTTCTGCTTGTCGAATCTCAGCAGAAACTGCTTTTGTAAGAAAAAGCAGTTCAGTCTACAGCCGGCACTCTTCCACTCTAAGTGGGATGCGTCACTGGGACACTAGTCTGTGACTGTTAGAAGTTCTGAGAAGTACAAGACTATTTGGAACTGCAAACTAGGACTGGCCCCTCATAGTCGACGTTACAACTAATTAGTGGCAGAGCTTTTAGCCAACTATTTTCTGCTTTCATTGTTAACATAGTCGCCCCGGGTTTGATCTAAAACAGTGTTCGACAACGTTTACTGGCTGGCCCCAGGCATGTGGAGTTCCCCTACGTATGTCAAGTGGTACACTCCTGACCGACACCAGCACACGCCAACATGGAAAGTGAAATAAAAACGTGTACAGCGAGCGGCATGGTGCAAGCGTGGTGCATTACAATGATCACACATCTCAAAGGCAGCTGGTGTAGTTTGAAAGTCGTTTTTAAGTTGAAGATATTGGCTGATCTGATCTGAGTTTACAGCGGTGTAATCCGGTCAGTGGGGCTCACATTGTATTCCTGCCAAGAACAAGAGGCTTCACAGTGAGGCCGGTGGGCAGCCCTCTCTTTAGAGCCGTTGTTTGGTCAATAGTTCTTAACTTACCCTACAACAGTAGCAAGAAGGTTTAAAAAAGCCCCGGGTGGGTGTTGTGCAGATACCTCTTTTTCGATGTGTAGATTTTTTACTTGTGGACTTATGTGATTCCTTAAATACTGAAAAAGGAAAAACATATATATGATTTAAAATCGACCGACAGTCGAGAAGGATTGTTTACTAGTTGACCAACAAAATTGGACTGAGAACCTTTGCCTGTAAAGAAAAGTTTAATTGGTTTTAGATTTTCCGTCAAACTCCAATATGATAACAGTTTAAATCTTTTATCATTTTAACTTTTTAGGTGATCAAATGAATGCAACACAACCTAGAACATTCATGAAAACAGAATGTGAAACAGATCATATCTGTTGATTTCCATTGGTCAGGAAGTGTTCAGATAACTGCACAGCTGCTAACTCATGTTCATTGTTGTTAAATTCAAGAAATGACCCATTTCTTCTAAAATGCGTAGTAGTGTTTGCTCGACAGAGCTTCCATTTGGCATCTCTGTATGGTCTTTGCAGAGGACAAAACCCAACCACCAAACCCACAATTACATCTGGCTCGTGCTCATTTGTGGTTGTTTCTGTGAAATAGTTCGCCCACTCACTGAAACCACAGTGGCACCCTACCTCCCACCAGCACGCTCTGGCTGTAGAGGTTGACTAATTTCTGGGTTCACCATATCAAGGCTCAATGCATCTCAGGAAATGAGAATCAGCTTAACTTAACGGTAATGTGATTCTCATCTTGGCGTTTAGTAGAACTTGTGATTTATTTCTTAATTATTGTGCCAATTTATTACTGTGCCTGACAATGTGACAATGCCAAAATATCTACAGATAAACAAATCCCATCTGCAAACATTCAGGTGGGTTCTGTCAGTCGTAACAGCAAATAGCTTCTTGATATCAACCCCTCTCGCCTCAAAATGATTTGTCAATAATAAGTGGTACCATGCATTGGCTTTAAACAACTAAGTTCCTCACGTTTCACTGCATTGTCGCAGTATCTTGCAGCCACCGCTAGATGTGGAATGTTATTTGTAGCCAATGCATTTCGAGAGCTGTACTGAATTCAGACACACCTTGCATTGCAGGAGTTTGCTGGTGCTTTATGTTTTCAGACATATTGGTAATGTGCATTTCTACAGTTCTTGCAGAAATGTCTTTAATCCTTGATGATTGTGTCCGCCCTGCTGAGGAAATTCTCCTTTATAGAAAAACACTCTATAGCTGCCTTGTGTAGCTTGACACCACATAAGGTTGTAAGCCCACTGCTTTGCGTCCCGTACTGTGCCGCTGCCTTCTTGATTGATTCAACACTGTCCGGTCCAACTTTTGAAATTCTTCTTGTCTTGTTTCAAAGTTACATTGCAGACTTAAAGTTCGACAGACCATTTATGCACATTTAAAACTTGCGTTGACATTGTTAAAGTTTAGGGTGAGAGGTTAATGTGGACCCAATGGGTCCTCCTCGTGGAGTAGTACTAGTAGGTGGAGTAACAGTGTGATTATGTATGTCGTTGATTGGCCCAGTACTCAGCATTTTAGTCTGCCATTTCAGCGATTTAGAAATTTGGAAATGTTGGTAAATTGGTTGGTAAATCTCTGACAGTGCTCTTATTGCATCCATAGAAGTCGACTATATTCATAGACCTATAAATATCGCTATCTGTTCAATGTATTGTTCATCTCGACAGCAGTCACGCTACAAGCCAATGTTTACTTGAAGTGTGGGACATATTGGAATATAGGTTGTTTCTGGAAGCATCGATGTGTTAAAGAAATAACACCACTTATTTTTATCTCCCTCATCCTGGAACTGCTTTTCACTGCACTATTTTACACTAAAACTCAAACTCAAATCTAATTGAATCCTCTAAATACATATGATATTTTGATGATATTCACTGGCTATATGAGGGTGAGGATTGAATCTGTCTTTTTCACTGCTGCGGTTCTTATTGGAAAATGCTGCATATTTGCATTGTAACTGATGTAAATATTTGACGCTATTTTGTTGGTCAGATTTTCCCATAAAACTTCAAGACATGGTCGAAACAAGGTCCTTAAAATGTAGTTCCTTGAACTAAAAGTTAATGGTCATTTAGTTTGAAACCCGGCTTGTGGCTTCAGCTCATCAATGTCTGTCTTCCACAGCATGGACGGAGGAGAGCTGTTCAGTAGAATTCAAGACCGGGGAGACCAGGCCTTTACGGAAAGAGGTACCTAGTTCACACCGCTTTTACTACTGCTTTCAAAGAAGCCGATCTAATAAAAACTGAGCATGTGTATCTAGCTTTAATTAGAGGAGTCTTTTTATGCATGTCTGTCTGTTCGATTATTCTTGACAACCGCTCATCCGATCCACACTTGGCTGTGCAGAATCAAGTATGAAGTTGTTTGGCTGAGAGATGGAGATGGCTTCATTGAAGTTAATTTGAAAAGACATCCATGCTTACAACCATGGCATGGTCCCATCACTGTTTCCAATGTGAGGAAAAGTAACAGAAGTTCTACAGGAATGTTGAAGCAATACAGCTTTTTAAGTCCCGGTCTGTTATCGACAAGGATGTACCCCCATGCACGTCGATACTTCATTCATTGTGACCGGTTGGCTGACGTGGTGGTTTGTGTCTTTCAACTCAGAGGCTTCTGATATAATGAAGAACATCGGCGAGGCAATACAGTTTCTGCATGCAATCAATATTGCACACAGAGACGTTAAGGTTTGTGCTGCTCTTTATGCAAGTCGTTATTTACTGTACCAAATCAAGGTTGTGTCGTATGGAATACAATGCCTAATTTCTCGACTGTTTGTTAAGGACCTGATAAGTAATTGTAAAAACTTGTCTTTCCAGCCTGAAAACCTACTTTATACCTCCAAGAAGCCCAACGCACTGTTAAAGCTCACAGACTTCGGCTTCGCCAAGGAGACCACCACACACAACTCCCTGGCCACGCCCTGCTACACGCCCTACTACGTGGGTAAGGACGTATACATGCACAGCTACAGACAGTGGCAGTCCTCAATGTCCGCAAAGAAGGATACCCCAAAGAAAAGAGGGAAAATGGGCACCGCCACCAACTCCATCTCCTTTCCTAGGACGGTAGTGGTTAGGCCGTTGTCAGGCGACCAAAAGGTTGCTGGTTCGCTCCCCGTGCCTTCTAGCGAGGAGCCTAGCAGTCCTTGAGGAAGAACCCTAACACTCTCTGGTCCGGTGGATGAAATTCTGTATGAATCTGAGGCACAAATTATAGAGCACTTTGAGTAGCTAGAAAAGCACAATATAAATAGTCCATCTAACGTTCTCCACCGGCTGGGTGTTCTGCAGCTCACTTATCGTTCCGTCTCATTTGCTGCAGCTCCTGAGGTGCTGGGCCCTGAGAAGTACGATAAGTCCTGCGACATGTGGTCTTTGGGTGTCATCATGTACATCCTGTAAGTAGCCTTTCAAGTTTTGTTTTTTTTGGTGTGGCTGTCGTAGTCTCGATTGCCCTCGACGCTCATCATGATGGTATCGTCGTACTGGTGAACTCATCGCTACCCCGTCTACGCCCTCTAGGCTGTGCGGGTACCCTCCGTTCTACTCCAACCACGGCCTGGCCATCTCCCCCGGGATGAAGAAAAGGATCAGGATGGGCCAGTACGAGTTCCCCAACCCTGAGTGGTCTGACGTGTCAGAGGATGGTAAGACCAAACCTGGTTCACAGTGTAGTTATAACTGGCACATGAATGCTTATATTGGAAACCATTGATTCTATTCTACATAAGAATCTGCCTATTTGGATACTGTAGTTCAAAAGGGAATATCTCTTTATTTGATAGATCTACATGTCCCCTTTACAAATCAAACTAAGTTTGTTTCCTTTTCAATCACCTCCAGCCAAGCAGCTTATCAGGACCCTGCTGAAGACTGAGCCAACACAGAGAATGACTATTACCGAGTTTATGAACCACCCATGGATAAATGTAAGAACCTGCACACGAAAACGAGTGCACCAAGATGAGTACACACACACACACACACACACACACACACACACACACACACACACACACACACACACACACACACACACAC